>OX596209.1:2107744-2239388 GCA_951394215.1 Glyphodes perspectalis | reverse complement strand
ACGCGCACTGCGAGCTCATCAAGACCACCTACGAGGTCATCTCCAAGTACACGCGCGCCATGTTCGACACCAAGAACGAAACCGTCGTGTGATGTGCCTAATCTTGTGACTTCGCCGTATATTGCAATTAAAACTTTACTAAGTGAGATTGGAGATTTGTTGATCGTTGCGAGACTCGCCCCCGAGGTTAAATGCAGTATACGCGACGACATATTAAAGTTTGATACGCCTCCGATTCATTCCATTCCATCAGCGAACGCAGTATTTTGCTACGAACGTTTTACAAATGTTTTCGTAAGACGAAAGCTTAGCTTTTGATAGTTTTACCGCTAGCGCCCGTCGCGCCGCGCCGTCGTAGTCCCGCTAGATATTTAGCCTTTTTACATATACGCACAGTTTTCTACCCAAGTTTTAACGATCCGACCTTTTTACAAATATTTATAACTCCAGTTATATAGTATATTTAATGTAATGTAACAGTGTCCTTATATGATATTATACTCGTGTATACACATATAGTACGAACTGATAAGCTACATTTCGTATGAACGAATCGTGTAGAATATTTATGCATTTTACAGCATTTTGTACCAATATTGTGATAGTTCAAATTGTTCTCTCTATATTTGCATTTTAAATACTGGCTATGTAAAGAGCGTTTATATAAAGCATGACATTATTTTAATGTAAAATTCCAATATCGATAAGATTGTTTTACCCATGTTAAGATCAATGTTTTCCATTTTATTTATTAATTTAATTTCGCATTTCACGGTCTGTGACGTTTGATTTTCGAATTTGAATCCGATCTGAATTTAAATTGGAATATTTTAATGTTAATTTGTAAATATTATGTTACAGTTTTTGTGAAAGTTCCAATTTCAGAAAAACGAACACTGCATAGAATGTAAATATAGTATTTTTATATGTATTCCCTCAAGGTACTTGAGAGTTAGGCATGCAATAAACTTGTTTGTGTAGGATATTATTATTATATAATATTATTCATTATTTTGTCTGAAATCGGTACTATTACAAATTAGGTATTTTTAGTAAATACTAATATAATTACATTTATAAGTAATTTAATATATTAATTGCTTACGCACTTTAGTTATGCCGATTACATGGTGCATACGGTATCGACATAACATTCAAATGAATTATATTTCAGCTAGTTTAATTATTAAATAAAAACTGCATGATTATTGCTGGACATTATATTGTTCGCTTTTGCCACAGTTTTCTGTAATTACACAGTTGATTGGAAATTAAAATGTATTGTGATCGCTGTTGTATGTTATGTCGACATTGCAGCCTGGGCTTACGTAATTAAACATAAGGGTGCTTCAGCGCACATCGCTACGTATATTTTGCGTGTACTTTTAATTTTCTTATATATTTTATCTGATTTCGCTAAGTCACGACGGATATTCGAGGAGATATTAAATGTTTTGATTAAATTATTATAATTACAGGGTTATGTAACAAGCGAATGGTGGAGTCGAATATCGATTTTTCAAATACGATGTGTATAATTGATATTAACATTGATCACAAGGAAGTTATATGTTGAAAAAGTTATTATACTTGGACTGACTACAGATACATTTAGTTTTGACATAAATACTTAATAAAAAACAATTTGTACTGCAATATTAATTGATTAACATGTTTTATTGATTTAAAAACAATTCTACGGTCATTACTAAAGTAATATTTTATTGTGAATTGGTTTGCTTGATATTTGTTCCGTACTGTAGTTGGAGTCAAGTTTTTAAGTTTAGTAGAAGTTTATAATGTTTTCTGTATAGTTATTTGTATGTGATGTATACAAAACAAGAGTTTTTAAATGGGTTTTTAATAGTTTTGTTTGTATTGCATGTATGCTAGCATTAGTACCAGTATTCAGCGATGCAATAAACAAAATACATTTACATCAAATAATAGTTTTATTTTATTATTTCATACAATATATCACTAAAATAACAGGGTCAGCTTCAGCACAAACATATACGTAAGAGATGGGGACTATTGTGGAGGAAATATTTTACGATAAATGCTAACTCTTCTCCTTCAGCTATTGTCCAATTTACTATTTACCAAAGAGAACAACCTCTGTGAAACATTCCTCTCGCCATGGCTTCGTTTCAATAATTCTGGCGTCCAGAATGAGATTTATATACCAGACAAATACAGCAGGGATGGATTTGGAGCCCATTTTGTTACTTTCCAATGAAACAATACTTAAAAAATAAAACTACCTATATTTCCAATTTCAACAATTACCTAATAAAAATATCACAGTTTATACAAATATACCAAGATATTTCAGATATACATTTTTGAGGTCTTTCATGCTAAATTACAATACAATAAAATGCATACTATTAGTAGCATTTTTGTTTTGTAGCTATGTCTTTTATTTTATCAACTATAGTCGATACTTCAGCCATTGCCCCTATACCAGAGTCCCCACATATAAGAGTTTTACTAATGGGCGGGATCTCAGTGTGGCCCCAGCTTTTCAGCGTAGCAATCTGCTGGCCTGTTATTGGATGTTCCCACATCCTGGTATTCATTGCAGGGCAGAAGAACAAAGGCTTTTCCATGTCCCATGCTCGTGTAGTGCATGTGACGAGGTTGTTGCATATGCCCTAGAAATAAATGATGTTATCAGTGTTATACAACAACAGAAGAGATTTACAGCTGGGCCGAGTATAGCCATATAATGTACTGAGAGGGTTTTATAGTTGGATATTGCTCCAAGTGATAGTTTGCCTTGGGACGATAAAGGCTAGCAAGGTAGTAAGATTTCAAAAATATATTTTTTCTTACCTGCGCCATCTTCGCTAGTGTGTTAGCGTCTAGCGGAGCTATGACCATCACATCAGCCCACTTCCCTAGCTCTATATGCAGGACCGGGTCTCCCCTCTGCTGCCAAGTGTCCCATTCTGATCTATCGTCGTAAATCTGCACTTCAGTCGGCAGTTCCGAAGTCTTGAAAAAATGTTTAGAATGTTCAGTAACCATTATACGCACCTGGAACAGTCATTGTCCGATTTAAAGACGTTTTAAAAAAGAAAGCAGGATAATATTTTGAACACTGATAAGAATTCTAACCTCAAAATGTATATTATCATTACTGTTTAATTCTAACACAGATTTAACTAAAACAGGTATTTTTAAAGCAGCTACGCTCCCTGTTGCAGCAATTAATAATTTACAGGTATTTTTCTCCATAATTATCTATAACTTTTTGACAGAATAGATAAATATTTACACTTCGTGATTTGACGTTTGTGATATAGGTACGTTCGGAAACTAACCGGATCCCATTCTTAGGTCATTATGAAAATTTAATTTACCCTTTTATAATTTATCACAAAAAATATATATTTAATAGAATTTATGTTTTTAGCCATTATAACATTACAAGATTTGTTTGAGGAGCGGTGGTAGCTCAAGGAGCGATGGTAGCTCAATGGTAAGGACACGCGCCTCTTAACCGAGGAGTGCGGGTTCAAACTCGGATTACCTCTAGATTTTTCAAATCTATGTACGTATTTATACCACTAGCTCGACGGTAAGGGAAAGCATCGTGATGAAACCTACAAATTGAAACAACTTCGGATTTGTAACCATGATCCAAAAATTGTCTGGTGCCCCTATCTTAGGGTTACGAAGGTACACATTGCCAGTCGCTTCAATGTAATTACCAGACTCACTAAATCCTGGATCATGGTCTAAGCGGACCCCGTCAAGCACAGGACATAACGCTAGGAATCATCTAACAATTACAAGATTTCATTCAACCTTATAAATATATTTTTAACTATGTATCGAAGGTAAATCTCACATATCATAGCATAGTGCCACCGCGACATATGCTGAGCGGAGACCTATTAGGTGCTATATATTTCACATCTTTTAAATTATGACAGTCTCTCATTTTGTATTTGTTATGTGTGTATGTCTGTTACCTAATATACATTTTTCTTTCTTTCTTTCATATCGTCGTTTGGCAGTGAAAACCTCGTAAATGCTTTAGACAACATTTTACAAAAGGAAGAAAAAACTGCTTCCAGGAAAAAAAAGGGCTAGGAATAGTGGTGTTTATTGTTATTTTTTAAAGAATGATTAAAATCAATGGTAAATAATCGTAAGAATTCAAATATCTTGTGGCTAAATAAGTCTGATGTGACTTACAAAACAATAACTTTAAAAAAAGCAAATGCAGCTCCGAGGTTGTCACTGCCGTACGACTTTATGTACTTTAACAATAATTTTAAGAATATATTTAAGGTAGTCACCTGAGTCACTGCAATATTTTTCAATTTCTTAAAAACTTCTGATATTTAAAAAAATACCGTATATCCGGGAAAACATACCATCAAGCCATAAATGGCAACATTAACTGGAAACGTCAAATCATACAATTTAATTCATCAAAAAAATAATCAGTCGATTCGTTTACGAGTGAGGGGTAGGTGCTATGTTTTGTGTTTGAACAGCTTTTATTTACGTTAATAGATTCTTATGTGAAACTTATTAGTCGGTTCAGTTTATGTTACAATACCAATATAATTGAAGTGTGTGATGTGTTAGTGAGCGTGTTGTATGACCGTTTAAATTAAGTTGTTTACGATGGATGTGAACGCGAAGTATTACGAGGGCTGTGGTCAGGAGGGACCGATTCGGTGCATATTTTTGTGCGAGTTTCACCCGACGGCGGGGCCCAAGATCACCTGCCAGGTGCCTGATAACTACATCTCTAAAGACATCTTTGACACCGTCAGCCACTACATAATTCCTAAGGTGCAGCTCCAGAGGTGCACTTTGACAGTGTAAGTTTTTTTTTTCCAACTACCGCGCGCAAACTTTCTACGTATATTTTCGTCGAAGACTACCTGTTGACAATGCGTATTGTTTACAATTGAATAGAATAGTTTTCAAACTTTAATAGTTAACATTTGAAACTTTAATTGAATTAGTCTTAAGTATCGTATTACTATTGCATTACTTTAATCACATAGTCAGATGTTGTGTAAATTGCTATTAACCTAATAAATTGCTAGTTAAGTAATAGAATAGCTTAAATTATGTAGACATATTTAACCTAGTCCTTTCTTCCATTAGCTCTATTATTAAACAAGTAACAAAACTTACTTCTAGTTGAATAGTTAGTAGGTACCTATTATAATGATAAACTCTGATAGATAAGATCTCAAAACTTGTTATTTAGGTGATTTGTTAATTACCCATTATGATAATATTTGGGTTGTTTTTAAGTTCTTCTTATTGCCCTCTGATATGTATAACATTTTGTTTATAAAAAATTCATAGATTCTTATTTGATTGTAATTTCTTAAAGTTATAAGTTTAGATCTTATTTTAGATTTTTTAATAATATTGATATGTATTACTTACATTTTGCATAAAAAAAATTGATTCTTATTTGATTGTAATTTTTTAAAGTTTTTAAGTAGTTTAAGTAGATATTATTTTAGATTGAACAATATTGATAATATTTATGTTTTCCAGGACACTCCTAGGATCCAAAATTCTGGGATTCCCAGTGAGAATAGACAACAAGAAGTATGCAAGGAATGCATTCTACTTCAACCTGTGCTTTGTGTGTGATGCATGGGCCCGGACAGTGCACCTGGAGCCGCTAGTCAAGAAACTGACAGAATATATAGTAAGTGTCATGTTTATGTTGATTTATTAATAGTTATAAAAGGAAGGGTTATGATGTTTATGATTAATTTTTTTTTTCAAAATTTTCCATCTAACCCAGCCTTGTTTTATCTTTGGCTCAATATGGCTAAAGGGGCTTGCTGCCCCTTTAACCAAAGTGGGGGCTTGCGACGTGACTATTTTGTTAAAATTGTACGAAAGCGTGACGTCACGCGCAACTTAAATGCATTATATCTTCGTCAATGTTTGTTTGACAAATAAATAAAAAAAGACGTGTATATATTTTTTTATAATCTAACTGACAGACTAAACAGAATTTTTTAGTCATCTAACCTATTAACTTAAAAAAAAGAGTGTAATGTCAAGTTTAGTAAGCTTAATTTATTAAGCGAAATGCTCCTACATACCGACAACACCTCATTCAAACAATTAAACATGACGATGACTATTGTAAAGTCCATCATTTCAGAGTTTTTATTCCAAAACTTCAGCATAAAATTAGCTTTTAAATCGAATTCTTAAATCTAGCCCTTTCCAAAACCAAAGTCTCTTTCGTAGTTGCCTCAATTTAGAGCCAATTCATGTTCGCCTCGCTTCATTTTGAATGTGGTTAACCACGACGCTACGGAAATAAAACTATGCAAAAATACCTATTTAATTCCCACTTTCATAACTGTACGCGCTAATGTATCCTCAGCCATACTCATTGCCCAACTCCATCCAAAAACTTCGCCGTCAACACATTATTGCGCACGCACGGACTAGTAAAAAAAGAAGGACTCCACGCTGTCATTCTATAGCGTGAAGCCACGTTTATGCATGTGTTTGTGAGATATTAATGGATACCAGTTAACGGATATCTGTCATGTGGAGCACTTATTATGTCAATGTGTGACGTAAGTTGCGTGTCAAGGTGGAGCACCTGAGGAGCTTCAATGTCTAGTTAGTAGCGCGGAATCCTTCTTTTTTTACTAGTCCGTGTGCGCACGATACTAACTATTACTAAATTTCTTTTGTAGTTGAACGGTATACACCGACAGTAAGAAATCATAACGTACATACTCTCACGAACAAGAGATCTCACAAGCATAGATTTAGATCTAAACGCATATAACACAACATTTTGGGAGCCAACCCCCAAGACGTTTGAAGAATACATAAACTTCCTAAAGATCAGGCTCAGACTCTAACATCCCTATTTCGGTATAGGATCGATTGAGTAAAGTCGCTTATCTACGCCTTCCTTGGTTTTAGGTAATGACGATGACATTAGTTACTGCATTAGGAACAACGATCTACCATCAGAGAGCAGAATTTAGTAATTACTTAATTATAAGGGAGGATTCATTATAGTAATAATAGAAAGTCTCTAATTATAAAACGCCCTATATTTTAATTACATGTTTATTTCGTACTTCCACGATACAATATGTATTAATCTCTACAGATCCACTCAGTAATAAAATATTGTTGGGACAAGTATAATAATACCTACAGAGATAAATAGGCTAGTTGACTAAAATATTTTTTTTAGTCCGCTAGTCAGATTATCAAAAAATATTGAGTTCCTATTTTTTGCTTTATCAAATGCTCGGAAAATAACAAAGATACAGCGCTTCAAAGATCTGGAGTGGGGCGCTTTTACATCACTTGTTACTAAAATTCTACAGAACATTGGTTTGCTGAACAAAAGAAAAAATACGTGAGCAATATTTTTTTGTAATCTCTATAATGGACTAATTATTTTTTTGAGTCAATTTGCCTATTTATTACGCAAATTTTTGTTTACCAACTTGTAGGTACTTAATATAATGTTTCGTGCTGCTAATGATACCACGTGCGGAATGGGCGTCAATTAATGTCTGTTCATTGTTACATATTTGGTTTCAATAATATTTTAAGGCATCATTTTAGACCTCGCGATTGGATGTTGAGCAATCTATACTAATATTATAAAGAGAAAAGATTTGATTGTTAGTTTGTATTGAATAGGCTCAAAAACTGCTCGACTGATTAAAAAAAATCTTTCACCAATGGATAGCTACATTACCAGCAAGTAATATAGGCTATATTTTATCCCCATATTCCCACGGGAATGGGATTTACGCGGGTGAAACCGCGGAGAACTGTCTGATAATCAAACGTCTAACTGTATATTTTAATAAGGGAAGAACATGAACTTTACGGTCATCATTTAATCAACGTAGTTCCTCTCCGCTGATTCGAGTAGAAGCCTTAAACTTACTAATAAAATATTCCTGAAGGAATGCCGCGAATCGAAGTTATTTCTCTGAGAGCTGTGGTTAAATATTTAGCTGAGAAGCTGGGGCGTTTTCATCTAAATATTTAACAACTGCGACAGCCTCCGCAGTACTACAATTAGTCGTCTGCTATATCACCCTACGACAATATACCAACTGACTGTGGCGTTGCGTAGACGAATCTGGTCGGTATCACATCAACGCGATCGTTTCCTTTTATGTCGAAAAAACCCACCTATTTTTAAATATCCAAAAATCATACAAGTTTACGCTGAACCTAAGAACTTCTCCAGTACATGGGTCCTGGTGAGGTGCTGGTGTGTATTCGAGTTAAGGTTGTGGGCATGACCGTTGGTGGACCACAGGTCGGTCCACGCTTGCTACCCCACTGGTGAAGACTCTTCTTATTCTGGTATACAAAAAGTTCAATTACAGACACTGAATCAAATGACAGGCCCGTTGGTCGAATGGTCAGAGACCCAGGCCACGAAATCGAGGGTCGCGGGTTCGAATCCCGCTAGGGGAAAATGTTTCGTGTGATGAACATGGACATTTATACTCTAGTCATGAATGATAAACGTATTTAAGTATGTCTATCCGTTTACCTAATATCTATAGGACAAGCTTATAAGCTTAGTTTATAACTAGGGAATTGGTGTCAGTCTAGAGAATTTATATTTTATTTATTTATTTATTTATTATCCCTGTTTGATGTCTGTATTTTGATGCCGTGATCCTCATTAAGGTGTTGTTGCAGCTGTCTATGGAGCTGGAGAGCGAGTGGCTGTCGAAGCAGTCGACGTCGGGCGACGCGAAGGCGCTGTGCACGCTCATGCGCCAGGTCATGCAGGACATCAACAGCCGGCGCATGTGCACGCTCACCGGTGAGGAACCACTCTTGTTAGAAGCAACAGTTCTATATGATCGCGGTTAACCAGTCCTGAACCAGTGGTGAGGAAAAGAGAAGTTCGACGTGCGATAGTGGCCAACCGGACCTCAACATCTTAAGTATCAAAATCTCTTACGCGCACTTTATACTCTTTATAACCAGGTAAAATTCCAATGTACAATGAAGGCCTAATTCCCTTAAGTATCAAATCTCTAGCGCGGTTATGTGTCTTTTGCTTGTAAAGCGTATGGATTTTAGATTTGAGCCTGCATAGATTTTTTTACATAAGGCGTTCGGTTATCTCTCCCCCCCCCCCCCCCCCCCCCGCTAAAGAAGTGGCGTGAAGTTTAGTTAGTTCGTTAGATATTTTTTTTCACTTGTTGACCAGAAGTTGACCGCGACCGTACATACATAGTATCACGGACGGCGCAATTCGGCCCGCTCCGGGCGGCACCGTTTGGCGGAGTGGAAAATTAGAAATTACTTTTTAAACATGTACCTAATTATTAAATTAGCTCTGACTGGAACTGTTGCAAGGTAAAAAGACGTATATGGGAGGCAATGAAAAGAATATTTGTTCCACTACCCCCTGCTCATTGCGGCAAAGACGTACACTACGTCACTGAGAATTTAATAAACCACTCACCTTCATCCACGAGTCCCCAAGTTGTGTCGGACTCGAACCGATTTATGGACTTATCGTATAGGTCTACAACCTGTTTGGTTGCATTGAGCATAATTATAACCACTATTGTTAATGTGTTCGTTTACGTCGCGAGAATAATTTCGACAAAACGACGTGACCGTCTCTGCGCTATGATTGGCTAGTGAGCTTGATGAGTTTTGCAATTACGAGATCCCTTTTTTGCAGACGCTGTGTAACTAATAATAATTTGGTTACGCTAGCACACGGATCGAAATATGACATTATCCTTAACCCTTATCCCAAATACTTATTTAGAAAATTTTAAGATAGATTTTGGACCAAAACCATCAGTAGATCTTTTAAATGCTACTTCAAAAACATCACATTTATTTTTATATATTTAGCATAGGTACCTAACGACCTTGTTTTTCACCTTAACAGGAATCACCAAATTGTTTTCCTTCTTTGAATATTTCTCGCTTCAGAAATCGAAGCCATCTTTCAAATGTTTGATGTTAACAGAGAATTAATTTTCTCTTTTTCGTGGCTCGTAATGTTGTTACCATAATTTAATGTCAAAGAAAGCGGGCTTCGTTCAAACGCTTCTTGCAAATTGTGATAAAAGACGTTGGTTGTTATGACAACTATTATAAAAGTTGAGGTATTTGACATCGATTTTCCTGTTTATATCCTCGAAATGGTCTGGTTTCTACGCTAGAATTGTGGAACACTACTGTGTCGCAATGAAGCCAACGTAGATCTTTTTATACATCTATACTTACTCTCTACAGATTTATTATCTGTAGAGAGGTCAATTCTGTACATGAAATATATTTTCAAAATAACTATCAGGGAATGATTAGTGATCGATACTGATGCCAAAAATGCAATCAGTAAAATTTTTGTCTGTCTGTCTTTCTGTCTGTCTGTCTGTCTGTCTGTATGTTCCTCATAGAAACAACAACTACTTGACGGATTTTAACGAAACTTGGTACAATTATTGTTCATACTCCTGGGCAGGTTATAGTATACTTTTCATCACGCCACAATCAATAGGAGCAGAGTAGTGAAGGGAAATGTTGGGAAAACGGGAGAAGTTACTCCATTTTTTAAGCTTCCGTCGCGTGAGCAGCCTTAATGGTTAAAGTTACATAGAAATCATGTACCTATGACGGAAAAAGTCTTTATAATATTAATTATAAACGCGGGTGACACCGCTGGCACGGCTAGTCAGGAATAATGTTTTGGATATTAGCTGCTATATGTATACTTCACTGTATCTCTAAAAACGTTTTTATTAAAAACAATGATGTAGATAATAGACTAAAGCTATAAAAATAATTCGGTAGGTCCTAGCTACCACCAGCCATCACTCACTCTCCTCATCAATCTAGGATATAGATCAGAATAAAGAAATAAAATCCTACGTAATTATCATACTTCATACTAATATTCTAAAGAGAAAAGATTTGGTTGTTTTCATTGAACTGGCTCCGAAACTACTGGACCGATTTGAAAAGTTCTTCCACCAATGGAAAGTTACTTTATCAGCAGTAACATAGACTATATTTTATCCTCGTATTCTCACGGGAACGGCAATTTCCCGGGTGGAATCGCGGGGCGCTGCTAGTTTAAATTGTTAAAAACGAGTAATATTCCTACCCGATTATTTCGTATATCTCGCATCGATAAAATCAACCTTCCGACTACGACAGTGGAATCACTTTTAAAAGTAAACTTTTTACAGATTATATTTTATAGACTTTGTTAATATT
Source organism: Glyphodes perspectalis (assembly GCA_951394215.1). NCBI lineage: Eukaryota > Metazoa > Arthropoda > Insecta > Lepidoptera > Crambidae > Glyphodes > Glyphodes perspectalis. Next base: position 2,228,117 of record OX596209.1, on the reverse strand, counting down.
TCAAAACATTTATAATAAATACCATAATTTGATTTGTACATAATAACATACGTGTTCGAGTCGACCTTCTATATCGAGTACTCAACTCGCTACTCAATACGAGATTATTTGTTTATTTACTACTTAATTTACATAGCTGATACATAACGACAGAATATCAACTAGAATCTACAATCACTATGGTTAATTAAAAATAGACTCTAATGCTACATAGATAAGAGTGCACGTCTTTGTCTGCTATTGTTGAAGATTAGAAATAAATTCCATCGAATTGTGTCGGTAGATGTGCGACTTTGTATGTTGTTATTTGCATCTAGTTGAACAGAAATACGGACGTATTACGAATTCTTTGGTAGGTAGGCGATATTTTATCAGTTCTCAGAAAAATATAATAACTTTCAATAGTACGATAAAACAGTATTTTAATAAATACCTAACTATGTAGACGGAAGGGGATGGAGGCACGTGTGTCGAATACGGAACTTGGTAGGTTTTTCCTTGATATGTTTTTCAGACTGCTCACCGAAATACCAGTGTTGTGCGTGAAATTGGCAAATGTAAGAAATAAGAGTCGAAATACCTTCTGAAAATGTAACGATATAGTATTGCACACTTTTTATTTTATCGCAAGATCTCAACATTAAGAAGAAAGGAAGAATTATTTCTTTGAATGATGTGGTACAATTTGGCCTACATAATAACATAATTAAAGAACACATGTTAACTATTGGTATGCAAATATTAATGTTACAATTAAGTGATTTATGTATTAAATAGTATTATGCGACACGTCTACAGTAATTTTTCACTGAATAAGATTTACTCAAAAATTCTAAAAATAACATTAGATGATGCTGACATTGCTTTATGATGTTCTGTAACTATGGAGTCGACTCGGCTTTGCTATATTTGTACCTAGCGGATATGTTACTTTATAAATTAGATAACGTTGCGTTAGAGCGCATTAGAGGTGTCAAAGTTAGCGCACGCGCACAAATCAGCCCGATCCTTGACTTTGTTGGTGTGGGCAATTAGCGTTATTCGCATGTGAACTAGCTCCAACGATTGTAGAGAACACATGCGTGCTTGAAATGCAGTGTAACTATTGCGTTTGATGCCCGGATAACTTACTAAAAATCTATATATCAGTAACAACTCCGGCGCAGCTCTTTGAGTTAACGAAAAATTGCGTTATGGCGGCTTCGCCATAATATTTATTGCTTAATACGTAATAGGTAGGTACCCCTAGTGAGCTGCAACATGCTAGCATAGTACTGTTTGCATTTTGTACTGCGCAGTGCGCCGTGGGCCAAGACATTTTGAAGAAGTGAGTTGACATATGCGGCGCAGTGAACGGAGTTAGCGCAATAGTAGCGCAGTTTCACATGCGTGTCACAATGACATTCCATCTGATTTAGCGCAATTCCGCGACGCAGCGTAGTTACACTTAGATATGTAAGTAGTACAAATAAAATTCCACGTCCATCGGTAACATCAACTAAAAACCCGAGTGTCGGATGATTTGGGAGCGATTAGTGACGACACGCGGCGGTTTGTTTATACGAGCGCGGCGCACGAGGCTGGCGCGGCGCCAGCGCAGCCGCGCCGGAGCCGACGACAGTGCGTTCGTAACTGGATTATCTTTTGGATAAGATGATCCTAATGCACGATTCCTTAATCTCTTTTCACGGACCTTTGACATATCAATAGTCAAATTAATAGATAACTATTATATCATATCATATCATCACCTGCAATCAGTGAAGGGATGGCAGAGTCAAACGGGAAATAAAGCCCTTTAACCATCTTTGAAGCTCACGTACAATGGTCCACCCTAGGGACTAAGTGCGGAAACCATCCTCGCTAACATAGAACATAGAACCACTTTTGAGCCGAAATAAAAGTTGTGTTGGGTTAGATGGAAAATAGGAAAGATGACTGCATTAAAAAACTATAATTCTATTTAGTCCGTCAGTTAGATTATACAAAAATACTACTGGTTTAACCTTTATAGGGGTTGCGTATTTAAATAATTGAAAAATACTGAACTAAATGACTGAATTGTTCAAAACAAACGCTTTTTTCTTTAACGACGCTTTCATTAATACACAACAAAGACGTCAAAGCGTAATTATTGTTCGCATCTAAATCTCTTAGGTCTAATTTGTAATCTACTACTTCTAAATGACCGACAATTACGTTAATTATCAAATCGCTTTGGTGTTTGTTGTTACGTTGATTAAAGACGAAATAAATTGGTGACATTTAGGGTTGCCATCTCCAAAATTTGGCAACCAGGACAAGACGCGTGAAAACCCCGGATTTTAGAGTCCAGAACCCGGACATGTCAACAGATTTTTTAACATAGTCAGTGTAATAAAATACAGTTCAAAAAATGATGATGAATTTAGCGGGTCGGTTAGTCGGTTGATCGCGGCGTGCGGGCACAGTGATTGTGTCGGGGTGGCCCAAGACTTTACATTTTTAAACCCGGACTACAAATGAAGCCCCGCCCGGACGCTCCCCGGATGCCCTCTAAACTAGGACAAATCCGGGGAAACCCGGACGGATGGCAACCCTAGTGACATTGTTCTTTTTTCAAATTCAGCAAAGTCACATGCTCTGTAACGTACTATAGAATGCATATCCTCCGTCTTTAGAAGAAGTAAACACACATTTTGCAAATGACTTATTATTCATTCGCACAAATTAATTCCATTTAAAATGTATGTATTTGCTTGTTTTTGGATAATCCGCTAAATTCTGTGGCAAAAAATCCATAGTGCCTTAATTGAGGTCACGATACACAAGAAATATTGACAAGTTTTGTAATGTGCCATTAATTGTTTAATTGTGCTTGGCAAATATTATTTTTGTTGCGTCTAGTTCAGCTGTCCTTGACTGATACGGTGTATCAAAACAACTGTATGTAAAAACATACAGTATCGATGACATCCTGTTTATATAGCTATCAATTGTACGAAAGATATCATAGACAAACTAGTAAATCTATGTATATCAATCTGGCGAAAATCATACACCGTTATTTTGCTAAAGAAAAGTATTTTTTTATATTTCATGACATATTATAAGTCTTAAAATATTTATGAAATACGACCAGATTGGTCGTGTATTAACAGAAGGTGATGTTAGGAGTCATAAAAACCGTAGAGCTTGTATGAAAAGGATCATGAATGTTGAAGAGGCAAGTGAGGTGTGTAAGGATCGTGCCATATGGCGTTTGGTTCTCTCTGCCTACCCCGCTAGGAGAGTGGCGTGAAGTTTAGTAAGTTAGTTAGTTAGTTATAAAATATTAAAAATATATTGTGGTGCTTTATACAACATAGTTCAGGGAATGGTTGTATTTTTATCATTTATCTATAATTGTCACCACTTTTTCACAGTTTTACATCTAACCCAGCCCAGTTTAATTTTTGGCTGTATGTGGCTAAAGGGGGCTAGCTGACCCTTTGATTCCGCCTACCCCTTGTGGGATTACGGGCGTAATAATAAATAATAATAAATTATCCAAACTGACACACCAATTCCTTAGTCCCGAACTAAAGCTTATGCTTGTGCTATGGATACTAGGTGAATGGATAGACATACTTAAATACGTTTATAAACATCCATGACTCGAGTACAAATGTCCATGTTTATCACACGAAACATTTGCCCTTAGCGGCATTCTAACCCGCGACCCTCGGTTTCGTGGCCAGGGTCTCTGACCACCCGACCAACAATTAATCATATGCTTATATATACACACTAGCTGACCCGGCGAACTTCATTCCGTCTAACAGTCAATGACACATAATCGGGGTCAATAAATTGAGATGTAAGCTATCCTATCTTTCAAGTTGGATCAAACTGCACACGGTGTGCAAATTTTATTAAAATCTGTTAAGTAGTTTCAGAGTCAAACGTGACGCGTAATTTATATATATTAAAATATATTATTTAACGACTTTTTACGTACAAAATCGGTGCTATTTTGTGTCTTTTAATGTTGTAAAGCCAATGTGTCTTTAATTTAAAGTGAACTTATTAAAATACTTCGCTTTTAGGACATGCATAAAGTATTAGGTTGCATTTCATTGCATCCTATGTAGTAAGGGATATATGCAGACCAATATGTAGGACGTTGCTAAAAAATGGAATATCATAAATCTATATACATAACATCACTCCCTTATTCTCAGAAGGGATAGGCAGAGTCATATGGGTAGCAACCCTCTTTAACCACAATTAGCTGAAAATAAAACTGGGCTAGATGAAATATTGTGAAAAATTAGTGACAAATGGCTAGATCGTCGCCTACACAATCATATATAACACAAAACCCGTCATACAATTAGTCGCCTTTAACGACATGCTAGACAACAGTTGGCACATATTTTTAAGTCCCAGACCAACACGGGGCCAACATAAATCTGCAGTACCTATTAGATAATACCTTAATTGACTGCCCGATTACAGGATCTATTTAGACGTAATCTCCGTAATAATCCCGATAAGATGTCTGATAGCGAATAATATCGGAGTGTTCTTATCTATAATACTAGGCGTTGCCATGTGCCGGATTATATTATTTTGTATGTTTAGCGCAATGTGGCTTAACCTATAAACGTCTCTTATCACGTGTTGCACTTGTTTTGTTAAAAATAAAGTCGAGTAGAATAACAAAAACAAATTGAAGTAAGCCATATAGATTAAATAGATTGGCGATTGTTTTTATCAATAGGCTAGATGACTAAGAAATTATGCTATAGTCCGTCAGTTAGATTATAAAAAAATATTGAACACGTATTTTTTTATTTCTTTTTCAAACAAACATTGACGAAAATACAATGCCTTCATGTTGCACGTGACGTTACGCTTTTGTACAATTTTACAAAATAGTGACGTCGCAAGCCCCCAATCCAAAACTTTGATGCTCTTTATCTTTGTGATTTTTTGTTAATTTGATAAAGCGAAAAATATGTGTCTAGTATTTTTGTATAGTCTAACTGACGGACTAAATAGAATTATAGTTTTTTTAATGCAGTCATCATCCCTATTAAACTGTAGCTTATATTACAGGGACCATTAAAATAACTCATCCAAATCATATAAGCAGTCCACTGTTATGAATGTACAAATACAAAGAGACACATACATAACATGACGCTTGCAGTCCCCAAAGGGGTAGGCAGAGTTAAAGGAGCAGCAAGCCCCTTAACCATATTGAGCCAAAGATAAAACTAGGTTGGGTTGGATGGAAAATTTAAAAAAAACATTTGTTTTATTGTATAGTATTTATATGTCTATGTATATTCTAAAATTCGCTAGGAATGTGTTATAATTTAACATGTGGCAATCGTAAACTACAGAATGCGTCATGAAATAAAAAATAACTATTAAATTTATAGAATGGCTCATGGAAAATTACTTTTTAACATACCTTAAAGATTAACATACTTATGACTCACTGGTTTTACATATATTGTTAACTTAATTTTTCGGTGCGTAATATTTGACAGGCAGGTAAAAAAAATGTGTATATAATTGTGACTATTCTACACACTTTCCTGTTTTAAACTTTTTTATAAAGTACTGTTTTAAACAAAATACCTGGTCCCATGTTAATTAGATTTATATTAGATATTAGGTTAATTTTTTTGAAATTCGTTATACGTAACGATTGTACACTAGACATAACTAGACGACGGCGAAATGTACCGTAGAGATGTTCATTTGTGTCGACAAATTGGGTCGCCAACAATTGTTTTTCTGTGATATTTACAATAAATTTGCCTTTAGCCTTGAAATGGATTATCCTGACACGCGTTGTTATTATCAGAACAGATGCAATGTAGGCCAGCCAGTTGTCAAACAAATGATGACCTTCAAATGGCTTATACACTTAAACTTCTCGGTAGAAGCTACTTTCCGAATCCGGTGGTAAATTTTCATTTGTATGTACTGACGATTTATAAGTGCTTATTTAAGCCTAAGTGAATAAACATAATTTCATTTCATTTCAAACATATTACATATGTGCTGATAATATGCCAATAAACAGCTAATTAAAATAAGCACGCGTAAGATTTTTTTAACACACGGCTTAAGAAAAAAATTTGCAAAAAGTCGAGTCTCGAGTAAAAATAAGACGGCATATTATTTATGAGTAGTGTAGATAAGCACTTGGGTGAATAAAAATAGATTCAATGTTTGATACGTCAACGGACAGATTTAAGACGAATACGTTAAACAAAAATTTTTATTTTTATTTTGTCTGCGAAGTGAAAATTATTTCTTTATTTCTCAAGAAATCCTTTGTTTACCTTCCCTGACAGGAAACGCAATTATAAAGGAATAAGAGAGTATTAAAATCCGTTGTTTATGACAGCCGGGCAGCCGCACCATAACATGGCTTCAGATCAAAACATAATAAATAAATTATTTATTTACTGTGAAGCAGATTATTCACTGTGAGGGAGATTGTGGGCGGAGAGCCTGATCGGAATTTCGGCCCTTTGAAGAGCCGAGGGAAGTTGGAACGTGATTCAGATGTAAATTAACTTAATTACATTGTCAATAAGAAAAATGTTATTGTCGAAAACTCGACAACGGCTGGAAAATAACCGACTATTCGGCATCCATTGTCATCTTTATAGAAACTGTCCGATCTGATGATGAACCTATATTTAGAAGTTTGGTAATGGTATAAGATCTGCCCTTCGCGATCCTTAGATAAGGAAACCAGATAAATTAGTTCATATTGATTTTAGACTGGCTCGATGGCGCATTCGGTAGTAACCCTGTCCCATCCGCCACGAGTTGTGGTTTCGATCTCCACCCAGGACAAACATTCATGTGATGAGTACTTGTGTTTGTTCTGTGTCTGGGTGTTAATATCCAATATTTAAGTAGTATATCTAATATTTAGGTATATATTTGTAATACCACTGTTGATTCTGATATCCGTAACACACGTGCTTTAGTTACTTAGCTCGGAGTCAGATGTATGTGATGATTTAATGTGCTGGTTTCTTTACTTTCTCTCACCACCAGGCAGGTGCTGTAAATCCGTACTTAGATAAAAAAAAGATTTATAGGTAAAAAAATAAAAAAAGATACTTGCCCATGTTAGAATAAACACTCTTCCCCATATGGGAAGCGTCATTACTATTGAGCTTCTAAGATATTATCGTAGAATTCGACATCCAAAAACCTCTCTTAAAAATGTTGAAAACACTCCGTGCGAGGTGTCGACACGTGATACTGATAATAAAACTGTTGCCTCACCGGACCTCCCACAGCTCCCGAGTGGGTTTTGAGGCCACACCGCGGCGGGACTCCATTTGCCAAATGGTTTTTGATGATTTGTGTTCATATATACTATTACCGTCCGATATTGATTGGCTTTCATTTATCATCATCTTCTTGTCTTCCCAGGTCATCTTGGGTCGGCTCAGTGTATTTACCTCTTCGATACTTACTGGTTAGATACCATTAGTTTAAAATGTAGGCATTAGGATTATGTGGTTTTTCAAAAAAAGCTTTACATATGTATACCTACTTTGCAACGAATTGCTATCTATTTAACTAATTCCTTTCAGTCAATATAGCGTGTTTGAGTAACGGCCATAGAAGTACTTCACATTGATAATATTGTCAGGTCGATTGCTAGCGAAAAAAATTTCCATTTAATATAAATTCTCATTTTCAACCCTTTACATAACATAATGCTTATCTATTTGACCACCAGTGGGCACGACCACGACGCACCTGACTGTGGTCAGAGTGAACAGCGACCCGGCGCCCGTAAAGGACCACCAGGTGCCCGTGTTCCTGTTCAGCCGGCACTCGTTCCTCGCCGACCAGTGGGATCTCACCACAAACCAGGTAAGTCCGCAGCGCCACCACGTGACACCTGAGTGTGGTCGGAGTTATGTTTTAACTAGCTCCTCCCGCTTCGCCGTTGTATTATGTAACAGTATTTTTTTCGGGATGATAGTTACCTTAGACTGTTTTCTTTATACTATGTACCCCTGCTTTTTAAAAAAAATCGAAGCTAATACCTGAAACACAGACTTGGCGTGACTTAAGAAATACCTAAAGAAACAAACTCACTTTTTTCTGGTTATAATATTCAGTTAAATCTGGTGTTGACTGGCTCGATGGCGCATTCGGTAATGACCCTGCCCCATGCGCCAAGAGTTGTGGGTTCGATTTCCATCCAGGACAAACATTTGTACGATGAATACTTGTGTTTGTTCTGTGTCTGGGTGTTAATATCCAATATTTAAGTATATTTTGTAATACCACTGTTGATTCTGATATCCGTAACACAAGTGCTTAAGCTACTTACTTCGGAGTCAGATCAGTGTATGTGATGTAGTCGGATATTTATTTATTTAATCATCATATTTCTGATGTAGTTGATAACTTAGGATTGAACGACCAGACATCATCATTATATGATGTTATATGCTATGAGGGCATACAAAGGTTATACTTTTCAATTAAAATAAAAAGAACTCTTGAATTTTGCAGTCGTCTTTCACATTTCTGCATAAAATAATCATAACATTAGTGAGTAAATTGAGTGTCAATTGTAAGTCAAATTAGTCGTTTGTATTTAAAAAATATCTTTGCATTCTAGGCTAAATTTGAATATATCCGGACCAAATTGATTCTAGAACGCTGTTCTGTGAAAATAACAATGTATAATGCGATTATTATCAGCTGTGCCAATAATACACTCGGAATAATACCCACGGGTCGACATTCTGTCCTCTACGATGCGGTTTTGTTTCAGGCGTATATGATGGAGTGCGACACGCTGTTAATTGTTTGTCTCTTTATTGGGCACTGTATTGGCGATAGAGCCAGTGTCACCCGAGCTAGTGTTGCCAGTGGGTTGTTATATAGGAGACAGGATTTAAAAGTTCCAAATCGGGACAGATACATTGACTAAAAATTCATTCGAATTGAGAACGACCTCTTTTTTTTGAAGTCAGTTAAAAAATAAACAACAGGCAATAAATTTGTCGACTCCAAAACTAACTGATTATTGTAAATATTTTAATACATGTTAAAGTTTAATACTTTCATCTAAGCCGGCAGAAGAATTTATCTTATACTTTTTAGCATTTAGGTATTTAAATAGGTATTTAGGCAGGTTCTTTTATATGATTTTTGTGTCATTTTCATAAAAAAAAATTGCGGGTTTTTATTTTGAGATAATGTTTTTTAAACAGCATTTTACATGATTCAAATCAGTTTAGATTAGCTAAAGAGGACACGAAGGACAGCCAACATGTTCCTTTGTATCTTTTCTAACTCTTCAACTGTTGAAAAAAGTAGATGCAACTTCATTTCGGCTCTGTACCCTGTAGACACTTATCTAGTCAAATCGCAGAAAACGCGTCGCGTTTAAAACCGTCTGTGTGTATTCACAAGCCTTGCTATGTGTGGTTTGTATTCGCGTAAAGTTTTTGTTTTTGTCTTGGTGTTTGGGCAACATTTCGTGTGTAAGCGACGCGTCGGGCGTGCGTGCAACAGGCGGCGTGTGTTCGCCGCGCGTGTGCCGGTCATTGACCCCGATTGTGTTAACGATGCGGTGCGATTTCCTTGCACTTTTAAACCAGGATTATCCTCCTTGTGCAGTGCTGGGGAGTAGCAGTTATAGCGACCGTATATGTAATACATCAGCCATGAGTCAGCTACTTTGACAAACAAGCATAAGAACAGCTTATGGTTTATTTGTAATAACAGAGACGACCTCAACCTCTTTGGCCAAAAAAATTTACTGATGCGCTAGATTGTGAGAAAGTAATTAAAAAAAAGTTGGTAGATTTGATCCGCGCCAGGCGGTGCGCGCGCGCAGCAGGCGGTCGCCGACCCCGATTGTGTCCGCGCTGCAGATTTCCTCGCGCTTTCTCACCGCGCGCCGCCACGAAAATAAACGCCTTTTGTCTAGCGCCTGTTTTTCAGTGGAAAATCCACGCGGGGCTAGGGCTGTCACCACTGTAGTGGCCACGCCCGACTCAATTTGACATTCATGTAGTTGTAGAGCGACGAGAATATAACAACGTTCCGTGACTTTAGAAACTAATGTGTCAGATCAAAGCAATTTATGTCTTGTAGACAAAAATGTTTTTTTCATTTGATTACACACCGTCACGCCCGCAATCCCCATATATGTAGACAGAGCTCAAACAACGCTCCTTAAACTACATACAACCAAAAATAAAATTGATCTAGTTGGGTTAGATGGAAAATTTATCTAGTAGCTACCTCTTAGTCTACCTACATAATTCATCGTGTAATTACAAAATTATTAAATAAAATAGCATACTGTTAATACAGTAGTAACGTGACATGAATGCATTGAAGTTAATAATTACGAATTTTATAGTTACAATACCTAAATATCCTAGGGCACATAAAAGTGGCATAATTTTTTTCCCATGTGTTGAGTTAGATCAGTATCAAATCAGCCGTTAAGCAGCATTGGCTTCTTTGACATTTTTAATAAGTAAAATAATCTTCTCAAAATTCGTCAAAAGACCACTGCGGGTTGTGTCAGCCCTACGCAGTTCGAATTCTTAATCCGCACGTTTTATTTGCCAAGAGTACATGCAAGTTGCTAATGAGCAGGGCGGGCTGCGCGATGAGAGACTTTTTATTACTGGAAGACAGCAATAGACGTTAAAACAATAGCGATGCTGCCCGTCAGAGCTAGTTGAGATGCTACATAATAGTTGCCAAAACTGTTTGAGAAAGATTGCTTGATGGAGTCCGTTGCAACGCGCAATCGTTAAGTAGGTAATGTATAACGTCCTCTGTTAAAGTTTATAACGCTTTAAAATATTTGAATTCGAATAAGACTTATGTGGGCTGCCTATTCGAAGCTGGAATTTGCTTTCAATATGAAAATGTCTGCGGAACAAAAAGCCAGAATATTCAACCAGTGCATCCTGCCGGTGCTCACTCATGGAGCTGAGACCTGGGTTTTCACTCGAGACACCATCAACAAATTAGAAGTAGCCCAGAGAGCGGTTGAGAGAAAACTGGTAGGAGTGTCATTGGTGGACCGCAAAACAAATAAATGGCTTCGAAAGCAAAGCAAAGTCGCAGATGTCACGAAACATATAGCGCACCTCAAATGGAAGTGGGCTGGACACGTGGCCCGTAACGAGATGTCCTGGTGCAAACGCATACTAGAATGGAAGCCGTGGGGAAAAAAGCAAGCAAGGTAAAATATAACGTTATTTGTTGGAAGTGTTGGAAAATATTTAAAACGGCCACGTGGGCGGAGCCGCAGGAAAAAGCTGGCTGTTTGTATTTTGTTTAGCTGTAGGACCCCTAGAGCTTTGGAGATCACAGTTTGACAATCCGTCTAAGTCTGACCGTTTAAAAACCGGTATTATTGTTGTCCACTACCCACAATTTAGTACTATTTACTCGTAGTAGAGTGATTAAACACTATAAATAGAACTCGCTTGATCGCCGGCGCCTGCGCAACAAACAAGAACATTAACCGTTTTCGTTTCAACACTGCTTTATTAACACGTGAGTTAATTGGTGCTGCTAGTTACGGTTCAAAGAGCATCCTTTATGGTCGGTTACCATTGACCATGAAAGGTATATGAGGGGTGGAAGCATTTTTTTACTCAAAAACAAAAAAGAGATAGGTTATGACTTGAGTAGTCATATTTTATACTAACTGTGCCCGCGGTTGTACCCGCATTTACGGTTAATATTATAGCCTTATAGCCTTCCTCGATAAATGGGCTATCTAACACTGAAAAAAAAAAATTATCGGACCATTAATTCCTGAGATTAGCGCGTTCAAACAAACAAACGCTTAAGCTTTATAATGATTTGTAATTTACGTAAGTTATGGCCAAACAAAGTCAAAAAGTAGCATATTAATTTAGCATTTTAGCTGTGTTATTTCTACACTACGGTCTAAAGAAATAAAGACGTTTTGAATTTATCAAATACGATAGGTACCCTGTCTATAGAATAGCTGCACAATTGAGATGTAGACATTGTACATAGTCAATGCCAAGACACGTTTATTGAAAATAGCACCTTATTTAACAATATATTAAATGTCAATTTCTATTTTATTTGTTTTGGATTAGTTTAATAAATTATAAATATAAATATCCGACGACATCACATAGGTACATTGATCTGACTCCGAGGTAAGTAGCTTAAACACTTGTGTTACGGATATCAGAATCAACAGTGGTATTACAAATATTATACTTAAATATTGGATATAACACCTAGACACAGAACAAACACAAGTATTCATCACACGAATGTTTGTCCTAGGTAGGGATCGAACCCACAAATCTTGGCGCATGGGGCAGGGTCACTACCGAATGCGCCATCGAGCTTGTCATAAATTCATAGTTGCATGTTGCAAGCCGCAAACTACCATGACATCATGGTAATTTTACCAGTTGATAAAAATGACGTCAACGAGTCTCAATTACATACCATATTTGAAATGTTGTCACTATAAATCCAAGTATAATATTAGTGACATACATTGTTGAATTAATTAAATTAATTAATTATAATTAATATAATATAATATAAATTAATTATAACAATTCAAAAATTTTAGTTTCGAACTTAGCATTTATAATGATTCAACCAAACTGCTTTGTAATGAGGCTGATTGAATTTATTGGTGTTGTCTGTGGGTGCAGTTCGCCTGCTGAGCACTTCAGCTTGCCAAATACCAAAGGTCTATAGTAGCTGGTACCGTGGGAACTCCATATATATTGGTTTCACCTGCGTTTATATCTTGTTATTATTTGTATAGTCATAGTGAAATATTACATATGTATACATATCAGTCTGGATCGATAGCGCATTCGGTAGTGACCCTGCCTAATGCGCCAAGAGTTGTCGGTTCGATCCCCACCCAGGACGAACATTCGTGTGATGAAAACTTGTGTTTGTTCTGTGTCTGGGTGTTAATGTCCAATATTTCAGTATAATATTTGTAATACCACTGTTGTTTCTGATATCCGTAACACAAGTGCCTCGGAGTCACATCAATGTATGTGATGGGATCTGATATTTTTTTATCATATCATGACACCCGTAATCCATAAGGGGTACGCAGAGTCAAAGGGGTAGCTAGATTAACCGATTTAGCCAAAAAAATAAAACGGCTGGATTAGAAGGAAAATTGTGAAACAGCAGTGACAAATGGCTAGCTTGTCAAGCGACAAGCTAGCCATTTGTCACTGACTGTGCGGTTGTGTAAGCACACAATCACACAAACACACAACATGTTTTATATTCCGCGATAAATGGATATTCATCACAAAAATATTCCTTTGATTCGGTCCAGTAGATCCTGAGATTAGCGCGTTCAAGAACGATCAATAAAGTCTTCAGCTTTATATTATAATAAAAAAATAATAAGTATAGATGGTGCTCCTTGGAACGGTGGTAGCTCAATGGTAAGGACACGCGCCTCTTAACCGAGGAGTGCGGGTTCAAACCCGGCACGTACCTCTGGATTTTTCAAATCTATGTACGTATTTATACCAATACCTCGGCGGTGAGGGAAAACATCGTGATGAAACCTGCAAATTCAAACAACTTTGGATTTGTAACCATGATCCCAAAATTGTCTGGTTCCCCTATCTTAGGGTTACGAAGGTCAGATCGGCAGTCGCTTCAATGTAATTACCAGACCCGCTAAATCCTGGATTATGGTCTAAGCGGACCCCGTCTAAACACGGGACATAACGCTAGGAAGATGATGATAGATGGTTCTCCTTGGCTACCTCCGGTGTACTAGGGAGGATGAGAAAGCGGTTTTGACTTTCGATTTTATTGCAACTAGTATCTCTCGTGTAGACTGGTATTACTAGGTTCAGTGGGCGAATAGTATTTCTGTTCGATCGTGAATATTACAGTTATGTAAAAACTAATTTATACTTACTTCACGACAATTCCTTAGCAGACTAGGCAGAGAACTGAGCGCCATATAAGATGGTCCTATAATTTTGTAAACACACTTTACATATGGTTGTCCCATATTGGTCTGGGACTTAAAACTAATGTGCCAACTGTGGTCCATGCATGTCGTAGAAGGCGACTAACGGTATATCGGGTTTAGGGTATGTGAATGTGTAGGCGACAAGCTAGCCACTTGTGACTACTTTTTCACAATTTTCCATCTGACCTGGCCCGGTTTTATTTTTGGCTTAATGTGGTTAAGGGGGCTTGCTGCCCCTTTGACTTTGGCGTGGTGTTATAATTATAATATTAATACTTAAACATATTATGTTCTGTGATGCTTTTTTTTTTTTTTTTTTTTTTTTTAGTTGGGGAAACTCCCACGAGCCGTCACCCTCTGCTCGGGGAAGCAGAGGGCGGTGTGTCGGACTCGAACCGACTAAAACCCCAACGTGGCCTCCCGCGGCGCAGTTCCGGAGGAGCCGGTATCCCCACTGTCGGGACTATACGACAGCTCCTCCGGTAGTGCGCATGCCGCGCTGCGCGGCTCACCTCGCGCGGCGGTGGTCGATGCTGTGCAGCCCACGCCATCAGTCGTCGGATGCACAGCACCGAGCACGCGCGCGCGTCGAGACATGCCAGGCCACCCAGCATGTCTCAACTACTCCGCCCAGGATTCAGACGCCGATCGTCCCCGTGACCGGCGTCGTGGGCCCACTCTCGCGCTGTGCCCTCTGCTAAGCCAGAGGGCACGCGGAGAGCGTCTCGTCAGAGGGGGCCGCCTTCCGCCCGGCGACCTAAATTGAGGGCAGAGCCCTGACATCACGGAGGGAGAGGAGATCCCTCCGCGACCCACCACAACGCAGCGCAGTGCGCCCCTGTCGGGTTGCCGAGGATAGGGAGGCGAGCAACGACACACTCAGCTCCTCCTCTTCCTCGGCAATCCTAGTCCGGCCGCAGGGGGCTGCGGCCGGTGCCGCAACTGCTCGGTGGGAAATGCCGAGCAGTCACAGCTCACCTCGGGGTCTCTCTTAGCTTCGGCCCTGTCCTGCACCAGGGCCTACTAAGCCCCCCCGGTACGCCAAACCGAAGACCCCAGCGGGGGGGATGTTCTGTGATGCTCCTTGAACCAAACTAACTAAACATAAGTATCAATTATTACCCCTTGGGAGATCCCAAGATTAGATAAGGTACGATCAAATGCCTGGGTCCGAAATAATTTTGTAAACAGAGCAATTCTAACTCCAAATTGTTTCTGTATCAATATTTTCTATATTTAGTTGTTATTGTCTATGAAAGTATGTATGTTATATCCCTGGAAGGATGAGGGATCTAGGAAAGAGAGACAAATATAATGCCCAGTATCTTAAAGTTAGTCTTTGAAGGTTGACTAAAGTCGTCCAGTATTTATTGTAATTTATAATTAATGCAAGCTATCATAGGTGTTTTCTTTTTCTTTAATCAACTCAAATTCTAAAAATATGTCTCATCTGGTTATCACGTTGGTGAAGGTCGATGGAACACCGGCTCTTAGACCATAGACACTATAAGGTCATGAGTTGTAGGAAAATAATATCGTACTGAACAATAAGGATAACCAATCGATAATAACTAGTTTAGGCAAACAGTATCATGATATCGAAACAGGTAAACTTACGTTAGGTAAGGAATTATTATTAATTGGTAGTAAATAGTTAAATAATAGTTGACTGGCTCGATGGCGCATTCGGTAGTAACCCGACCCCATGCGCCAAGAGTTGTGGGTTCGACAAACATTCGTGTCATGAATACTTGTGTTTGTTCTGTGTATTTTTATTTTTAATACCACTGTTGATTCTGATATCCGTATCACAAGTGCTGAAGCTACTTATCTCGGAATCAGATCAATGTATGTGATGTAGTTGGATATTTATTAATTCATATGATCACGAAAGTTTAATCCTCGTTAGCACGGTATTGATTGGATACATCATAGAGTACTTACACATTTTGATCTTGTTATTGATCTGACGGTAAATCCTATGACAAACCTCTTGGTCGAGTGATTAGAGGCCCGGGCCACGAAACCGAATGGCGCGGATTCTTATTCCGCTAGCGGTAAATGTTCGTGTAATGAGGGTTTTCAAAAATACAAAAACCGCCAGATGGCATGAGGTCTTATCACTGTCACTTGGCTCCTTATTGACAGCATGTCAGTTTGTTCTGAAAAGCTACCAATGAGGAGGGTGACAAGACCGTAAGTCACAGTTACGCCATTTTTTGAATGATTTAATTCAAAAAACCATCATTAACACGGTCGCTCTCGAGTTATGAATCGCATGGACGTTTATAAAAGTCATTATACAGACAAACATGTTTATCAGTTCATATAGTTTGTTTGGAGCTAACTAATTGGTATGCTAGTATTAACAAATTATTCAAAATATAATGTATTTGTGCCGTAGGTACTATTATAGAAAACAATCATGATATTTAATCGTATATGGAAGCGAATATGCTATTGTTAGACCATTTGTAGTAGAACAGACTATAATATTTGTGTATATTAAGGCGTCTTGTCTCATTAGATTTGAGTGCAAAACGTTTACAGGCAGAAGGGTGTCTAATGCATTTAGCCATTTTGATGGCTCGTAACCAGGGCTGGAGTCACCATGACGGGGCCCCTAAGCAAAGCACCATTCGGAGACTATTGGAGCACACTTGCTTTCTGTTTAAACAAAGACAATTAAGCTCGATGGCTCATTCGGTGGTGACCAAGCCCTATGCGCCAAGAGTTGTGGGTTCGATTCCCACCTAGGACAAACATGCGTGTGATGAATACTTGTGTTTGTTCTGTGTCTGGGTGTTAGTATCCAATATTTAAGTATATATTTGTAATACCACTGTTGATTCTGATATCCGTAACACAAGTGCTTAAGCTGCTTAGCTCGCAGTCATCAATGTATGTAATGTAGGCTGATATTTATTTATTTATTTATTAATGGCGTTAGATTTAGCGCATCTGACAATAGAAGGCAAACTTGTACTTTATCATCATCTTCCTAGCGTTATGTCCCGTTTTTTTTAGACGGGGTCCACTTAGGCCATTATCCAGGATTTTGCGAGTCCGGTAATTACATTGAAGCGACTACCTATCTGACCTTCGTAACCCTAAGATAGGGGAACCAGACAATTTTTTGGATCATGGTTACAAATCCAAAGTTGTTTGAATTTGCAGGTTTCATCACGATGTTTTCCCTCACCGTCGAGCTAATGGTATAAATACGTACATAGACTTGAAAACTCCAGAGGTACGTTGCCCGAGTTTGAACCCGCACTCCTCGATTAAGAGGCGCGTGTCCTTACCATTGAGCTACCACCGCACAAACTTGTACTTTATAAACTTAAGAAAATATTTTCACAAAAAAAAAAAAAAACTGATGCGGGTTGCCTAGGCAATCGCCTACTTTCTTAATGGAATTGATGGCTTTGTTGGCCTATATTGGGAGCAAGCGCTGGCTAAAGACCTAGTTTTAATTCCTGCGTCGATGTTTCAATGTTATGAAAGTTGGCTGTTTGCCTCGGATGTGCAAGTTGAGCCGTTAGTCCTGTGTCTGACCTCTCCGGTCATGTCATTGCCGTCTCACCGCACTATGAGAGAAGGAACAGAGTCCACCTGTGTTTAATAATAAATAAATTCTCCAGACTGACACCAATTCCCTAGTTCCAAACTAAGCTTATGCTTGTATTATGGATACTAGGCGAACGGATAGACATACTTAAATACCTTTATAAACATCCATGACTGGAGTACAAATGTCCATGTTCATCACACGAAACATTTGCCCCTAGCGGGATTCGAACCCGCGACCCTTGGTTTCGTGGTCAGGGTCACTCAGCCAACAGGCCAGTCGACACGTTTGCGTCGACACTTTTGCATTCTAGTACTTGTCTAGTACTTGTTGAGATAGACGCCGTGACCGAATTCGGATAAACGAATATAAATCGATAATCCGGCCCTGCTTGCAAGTGAGACGACATTATCGGGGTGACGCGTGTCACCTTGATGCACTAATCTGAGTGACAGCGACTCGCTAGGGGGTGAAATGACTACGCCATTAAAGATTGGGTAAAATTGCTGCGCTTCTAAAGGTGGTCACTCTTAAGTGGATTGAGATTCAAGTGAGGATAATTCTATTCACAGTAAAATATTGTGGATTTCCCTTTAACATTGGTTTAGTCTCATGTTGGTCTGGGACCTAAAAATAATATGCCAACTGTGTCCCTTGCACCTATTGAGTACTGGGTTAGCGTATCTAGCCATTTTTTTACCCATCTAACCCAGGTCTTATTATTTTGGGACTAAAACTGCTTCTTGCGAGTGAGGTGCATAAGTCCGCGTAATATGGCGCTCAATTCTCTCTGCCTACCCCGCTAGGGAATTGGCGTGATGTTAGTTAGTTAATTCTTGATCCTTGCCTACTATTGTGGGCGTTGTTATCTATACAAATATTATAAAGAGGAAAGGTTTGATTTTTTGTTTGTTTGTTTGTTTGTATGAATTGAATAGGCTCCGAAACTACTTGGCAGATTTGAAAAATTCTTTCACTGTTGGAAAGCTACATCATTCCTGAGTGACATAGGCTATATTTCATTTTCAAAAAAAATAGGCATCCTTACTAAAATTACGATAACGTAATCCAAGGTGTGAAAAAAATATAAAAAAACTACCTTACATCGCGTGCGCTGCGAAAACTATTGATGATAGAACAAAATGATATACTAAATTTTTTTAGAACACACCATTATCTACAAAAAATCAGCGGCAGCATATCTCTAACTATTACAGTCATGTCACAATAAGCGTTTTTTTATTGAAAAAAAGAAATTAAAATACCACCGCTACAAAAAGCTCTTTATTTGTACCTTGGTATTAACCCTTATCAAAATAAATGATGTATTATTTAAGACTGCTTCAATATCTTTATATTACTTTTTGAATTATTCGATTCTGACAATCCATTCAAAAGATATCACGAGTTAAAAAAAAATTAAAAAATAAACTGTATTCGGCTAGCTAGGCGTTGTGAGCGTCACTCGGGCAGGGGTACGGGAGGGGGGTTAATATATTATAAAGAGCAAAGATTTGATTGTTTGTTTGTATCGAATAGGCTCCGAAACCACTAGACCGTATTAAATTATCTTTCACCAATGGAAAGCTTCTTTAATAGCGTGTAACATAGGCTTTATTTTATCCCCGTATTATTACAGGAACGGGAATTACGCTGGTGAAACCGCGGGGCGCTGCTAGTCATAACATAATTTATTACATACGCATTACCTTTTTTTATTTTAAACTAAACTCCGCAACATTACGCATCTCGTTGCGGTTGGTTGCGGAATTCCGCACTTTTAACAAAACGATAGTTTTCGTTGCATGGGGCGATGCCGCCTCCGCTCGCTGCGAGCGAATGGAGCGATAAAGCGAGCGACGACCCGGCCGATATCAAAATAAAATTGTTCGTAGACTGTAGATCTTGCTGCATTAGGGCTGGCGCTGTTAAAAAAGTTTAACGAGACGTTTTGAAGTCGCCATATTAGAGTAACATACATTTATATGCTATCATCACACCCGTAATTTCCGAAGTGACTTAAAAGAATGCGCCTGTGTTCCTTGCCTAGCATACCGTAAAAGGCGACTAATAGTAGGTATACCGGGTTTTGTATGTGATTGTGTAGGCGTCGAGCTAGCCACTTGTCACTACTTTTTCACAATTTTCCATCTAACCCAGTCCAATTTTATTTATTGGCTGATTGTGGTTTGAGGGGCTAACTACCTCTTTGACTGTGCCTACTCCTTCAGGGATTATCGCGTGATCATATGTATGTAAGTACATTATTGTACATATCTCGACTTCTCGAGGGTTCTGTGTTACTTATATACTAACTAACTAACTAACTAAACTTCACGCCACTTCCCTAGCAGGGTAGGCAGAGAGAACCGAACGCCATATGGCACGATCCTTACACACCTCACTCGCCTGTTCAACATTCACTTATATACTAAACAACGAATATCAAAATAAAAATTAAGACGGTGGCTTAGTTTTAAACTCTTTTATAATGTTAATGAACTGTTTGATAAGTAGTGAATTGTTACAAAATATGTCATAATAATTTATATGTAGAGTGATTGTTAGTAATGTTTAATTTGAATTATTTATATTCTATTTGTATGTTATAGCTTTGCATGCCAAAAACTGGTGAAAAATGTGTTATAATTTTTCACCTGTTATAATTTTCCATCTTTATACCACTTTTCGGGCAAAATAAACTGATTTGATTTGATTTGAACATTATCTTGACACTCAGCTGTCCACTCGTCCGACAGAGACAATACGCAATACTTTCCTTCGATGAAAGTACGACGTACAAGCCCTACTTATACACATGCACGCATCATCGACATGCTAGTGAATGTTGCTGCCTAAGGCCCCTAGCACACGGCGTATTTAAAACGCGCGTTTCAGGAACGCGCGTCGTCTGCGCCGTAGATACCAATTTTTGCGTTTGTATAGATTTAAAAACGTGTATTTTGGTTTAAAATTGAACCTTTTGACACCAACCGTTTTATAACTAAATAAACAATCGTCCAGTTACATGGAATTCCTTACTGCCCGAATATTCAAACAAAGTTTTCAGAAGAAATGTTTGGGATGAATTGTGCTAAATTATTTATAACGATTTAATTTTTTTTTTAGAAGAGCAGCTACAAGCGACTACAGCGCTTCTGTATCGCTGTATCTATGTGTATACGCGTAGTAGACGCGCGTTTCACGATCAGCTTGTGTGCTTAGGTTACAAGGTTGCGTTCGAATCTCGTTTGAAGCGCGTATACGCGGGTCATCTGCGCGTCCACTGCATGTTTAAAATACGCCGTGTGCCAGTGGTCTAATAAAATGTAATAATAGCCGCATTGTATCTCGCGTTATATCTCAATTTATCAGTTTTACGAGCTTTAAATAAACCTCGCTACTTACATAATTTGTTTGCCTTGAATACTGAGCAATTAGTAAGATTTAACAACGAAGCGACGAACATTGAAGCGGTGGTAGCTCAATGGTAAGGACACGCGCCTCTTAACCGAGGAGTGCGGGTTCAAACCCGGGCTCGTACCTCTGGATTTTTCAAATCTATGTACGTATTTATACCACTAGCTCGACGGTGAAGGAAAACATCGTGATGAAACCTGCAAATTCAAACAACTTTGGATTTGTAACCATGATCCAAAAAATTTCCGGTTCCCCTATCTTAGGGTTACAAGGGTCAGACCGGCAGTCGCTTCAATGTAATTACCAGACTCGCTAAATCCTTGATCATGGTCTAAGCGGACCCCGTCTAAACACGGGACTTAACGCTAGGAGGATGATGACTTACATAATTTGTTTGCGTTGAATACTGAGCAATTAGGAGGATTTAACAACGCAGAAGTTAAGAAATTTTCTAAATTGTTAGTATTGTGTAAATAACAAGTCGCTAACTCGTCGCCAAAAATAAAATGTACAGACACTTTACTAATACATACAAGCAAGTCGTTGACTGTGACTCGTTGGCTTTCTTATAGCCAACTTGTTGAAAGGCGCAAATTTGCATTTTTCGTATAATAGACATCAAATATTTTAGCTATTGTTTCTGCGGATGTCAAGTAGTGTTAATAAGTTGCAACAATAATACTGGGTTCTGCTTTTTACTCGTAAATGTAGGCGCGTTATCAGCACATTGCTCTCTCGGGGTTGCGATAACTGCCCGGCGGTGTTGTACCATCTGGGTTAACAGCTGCCATTCAGAACAAAAACAAATCATTAATTTCGTATTGGACACGTTTTTTATACTACTTATCATATTTCTTTTCTGCCCCATGTTTAAATTATCCAGACTGACACACTAATAGGCTAGATGACTAAAAAATTCTGCTTAGTCCGTCAGTTAGATTATAAACAATCTTTAAACATTTGTCAAACAAACATTGACGAAGATACAATGCTTACAAGTTGCGCGTGACGTCACACCTACGTACAAATTTTACAAAGTAGTGACGTCGCAAGCCCCCACTCCAAAACTTTGATGCTCATTATCTTTGTGATTTTTTGTTAATTTGATTAAGCAAAAAATATGTATCTAGTATTTTTTTATAAGCTAACTGACGGACTAAATAGAATTATAGTTTTTTAATGCAGTCATCATCCCTATTCTCTAGTTCCAAACTAAGCTTATGCTGGTCCTATGGATACAAGGTGAACGTGTAGACATACTTAATTAAATACGTTTATACACACACAGCCATGACTCGAGTACAAATGTCAATGTTCATCACACGAAACATTTGCCCTTAGCGAACCCGCGACCCTCAGTTTCGTGACCAGCCAGGGTCTCTGACCACTTGACCAATGGGCCTGTTTGGTTTAGGACTCAAAAAAAGCACTGTGTTCCTTGTCTAGCTTGTTGTAAAAAGGCACTAAAGATCTATTGGATTTAGGGTTTTGTGGGCGACGAGCTTGCCACGTGTCACTACTTTTTCACATCTGCCTTTACCACCCTACTCAATTATTTATTAGTTTTTCTTAATCGTTGAGACTGATCTGAGAAATCTACAGGGTTGGTTGAACTAGCATCTTTCGCGTGTGATGTCCCTATATTATTACTTTATCTATTATACCAATGATTGATTACATCAAAACTATCTTAAACTCTAACCTTATTTCTAGTACATAATGCGCAATCACTTATATGGAAGTTATGGAACCATCACTTCCACAAAAAAAAAAATACTTATGTATTTAAACACAAAAAAAAAATCTTTAACTTAAACTTATTTTTTTAGTTTGTCTTTTGCATTACCAAGTAAACAGGGATTATGAAATTACATTTTAAATCAATGCTTTCCTTAACCTGGGTAATTACATGGATACAATGTCAATATCTGGAGCGTTGCTATACACATTCATTATAGATTCGGACATCCTTGCTAGTGCGTGCTGAGTTGAGCCTTACATTAAGTTATATTTAAAACGCTAACGCTATTATAATTACACTATTATTATTTGTTTCAGGTAATAAAATATACTAATTCATAAATAGAAGAAAAAGGTAGAAGATTTGGATGTTTTTCCATTGTTACATAAAAAACAATTACTCGTACACATTGTTAAGCTCTTTTCATCGTGGGAAGACAGATCAAAATTATTCCACTACCACCACAATAGCAAATAAATGGTAGAAAATAGTCTAATCGAACACCCATCGGATTTCTCACATCTTGAATAATACTAACTATATAATATTTGTAGCTACTACTTATTCTGATCAGAAGTCGACTGAATAAGGCATAGCAACGATCAATTAATATATCAATATTAATACAATTAATAAGATAAAAGAATAGAATATGATTACTGAATGCTTCCCATTCAATACCTTTTTGATAGAAATCTATCAAAATAAGTGTTGGAAGATTTTGATTTACCTTCCTCTCTCGCGACATGACGCGACCGGTTGCGGGCACCTAAACTAAATTGGTAAAGTGAGTCGCACTTGTCGGCGACGGCAGCAAATCTGTGAACCCGGCGGCTATGCAAATGGGCCTCAGCTAGACACTGCGGAGTGCGGGCCTTGGCGGTGTCTTGTCGAATTAATGGGCCTGCGCGCGCGCCGAGGCCGTGGGTAAGCTGCGCTCACACTGGAGCTAAGAAGTCACAGTGATTCTGTTTCACCTATTTACTATTTATCTATTGGCAGACCCGTTGGTCGAGTGGTCGGAGACCCTGGCCACGACACCGAGGGTCGCGGGTTTGAATCCCGCTAGGGGCTAATGTTTCGTGTGATGAACATAGACATTTGTACCTAGTATACACAACACAAGCTAAAGCTTAGTTTGAAACTAAGCAATTGGTGTGTCAGTCTGGAGAATTTATTTATCTATCTTCATGCCAACTCCCGGGTCGGAGACAGAGAAAACCGATCGCCATGTGACGGAGATTCTCGTTTTTTTTTAATGTTTTACTGCCGTATCGCCTGTAGGGCGATACCAAATGCCATCGATCCAGTCAAAAAAAGTAAATACCTTCTAAGTTTCTTTAATTTTGCATTGCATAAAGTAATTTTTAACAGATTTTTTCGATTGGTCGTTTATGTACACAGCCTAACAATGTCCAAATTGCGATGACAATTGGATTTATACATTTGGGTAGCAAGCTGGCGAGATGCGTATCACCGTTTTGCGGACATATGGCGCCCATTTCTAGTCATAACATCACAACTGGTTTCGGAATTGAGAAACTGTCATGGAGAACGCATCGGTTACCTAAGTGCCGACTTAAGAAGTTACCTATGAAGGATCCTCAAATCAGTAACCGGCTTCTGAACAAGAAGTGCTTATGGTTTCTATAAAAAAACTAGCTTCTGCCTCGAGCTTTTTTCGCGTCGCGTTGATAAAACATAGCCTATGTGTTATTCTGATGTATAAGGTATATTATTGTTAAGTTTCATTAAAATCCGTTTAGTGGTTTTTGCGTGAATGAGTAACAAACAAACTCACGTTCGCATTTATAATATTGTGTAATGTAATGTGGTTGTTTTTAGCTATTTATGTCTACACAGAACTTTATTATAAAACGTTAATGTTGTAATTAACCTGTCATTCTCACGGCTAACTAATTTATTTTATATGAAATAAAGATCAAAATAACATAAATGAGAGGAAATATGTATTAAAGCGTTTTAACTTGAAATTAAGTATCGTAATTACAGTACTGTCCCGAAAGCCAACATTAGGAATTCATTTGCCTTTGATGTTCTAGTAGGACAGTAATTAATACAGTAATTGGTTTCAATATGAAGTTAGTTCATCTCATGGTTTATCCTGCGTTTAAAGTTTATGATATCAAAATTATATCGCTTTTTGAAATATGCGTATCAAAGTTGTCTGGACATATCGTGTTTATTTTTATAGCCATAACATCACAGTTAAAGTCTTTCATCAGTTTATAAATTAGGAAACTTCATGAGAACGCATTTTTATATAAATAAAATAAATATCCGACTACGTCACATACATTGATCTGACTCCGAGGTAAGTAGCTTAAGCACTTGTGTTACGGATATCAGAATCAACAGTAGTATTACAAATATATACTTAAATATTGGATATTAACACCCAGCCACAGAACAAACATAAGTATTCATCACACGAATTTTTGTCCTGTGTGGGGATCAAACCCATAATTCTTGGCGCATGGGGTCATTTAACTCTTATGTTTTGATTTAAGAGTTCAACTATGAATAATTTTCACACTAGTGACAGTAACTGTACCAGGTTTAAGAACATGCACTATGTTTTTCTTAGAGTACCTATGCTTTCATATAATGCCGCATTACGGGCACATCTTTACGAACACGTCTGTTATTCAAAAATAGCTGTCCTCGTGTAGTTTCATGGTGTTTATGCTTAATTAATAGCAGTGGCGGGTTTACAGTGTTGGCCGCCCTAGGCACCGGGCCATAACTCTCAGTACTAACGCGTCATCACTTAATTTTTATCACGATTGACCGCCTTTTATATCTGGCCGCCCTAGGCCCGGGCCTACTAGGCCTTAGGGTGAATCCGCCGCTGTAGCCTAGCCTTCCTTTATAAATGGGCTAACACTGATTTTTTTTTATCGGATCAGTAGTTCCTGAAATTAGCGCGTTCAAACAAACAAACAATTTTTTTCAGCTTTATAATATTATTATAGATAAACCAATCATTCGCAGTGGAAGCACACCTTAATAGTACCAAAATTATGTCAAAGCAAGCGCTATAATTCTCTTCAAATATGACGACCCAGATTCAACCAGCTTTAGGAGAAGTAGTTAGACTCGTAATGATAAACATTAATATTGAAAGTGCCCAACGTAGATCTTGCTGTTGCCAAGCGTTCATGTGGAACTGGTTTTTAGGGTTCAGTACACAAAGCGTAAAACGGAATTACAAAGACTCCACTGTCCGTGTGTCTGTCTGTCACCAGGCTGTATCTCATGAACCGCGATAGCTAGAGAGTTTAAATTTCAAAGGTGTTGTTCTGTTGCCGCTATAATAACATGGATGGAAAATGAATG
Organism: Glyphodes perspectalis; assembly: GCA_951394215.1. NCBI lineage: Eukaryota > Metazoa > Arthropoda > Insecta > Lepidoptera > Crambidae > Glyphodes > Glyphodes perspectalis. The sequence goes on along the minus strand of OX596209.1, from coordinate 2,201,993 downwards.
GATTTAGATCTCATTTCTTTCATAAATTAATATTTGTGTACTCGCGAAAAGTTCGTACAAATATTATGTATTAGCTATAAGTACCTCAATGTTCCAAGATGATAGGCGGGGCCTGGTGACCTGTAATACAGGTATTACTATCTCCTATCTCAGGCACCAGACCCTCACTTCAATAGGTTAATAGACTTCCTGTAACTATATAGCATTATAATAATGTACCTCATACCTTTTTTGTGAAAAGTAATAAATATTTTTATTATTATGGATACTAGGTGAACGGATAGTCATATTTATATACGTTTATAAACATCCACGACTCGAGTACAAATGTCCGTGTTCATCACACGACATATCTGCCCCTAGCGGGATTTGTGGCTCTGACCTCCACCAACGGGCCTGTCAAATAAAACATATGCCTACTCCAATCACATTATTTACCGACGTCCTGTTTTCCAATAGATATGTACAAAATCACACGGGCCCGTCACCTCGTTAGCAATAAGGACAAACACGTCGCATAGGCTCGTGATAAACGTTATTTTTGGAGTGGGCGCTGTTTGTGCTTCGAGTTGTTGTTGCTAGCCAGAAGTCGCTCCGCGGGTGCCGTAGGGTTGCCAGATCCCATATTAAGCCATGGCGCTTGTATTTAAATTATCAAAATAATTAATTACGTCATAATGTGCGCAGACAGTAATATTGCAGTTACAGTAATCTTTAGAGATTGCTTCCCTACCTCTTAGACAGCTTTCGACTAAAATGTATATAAAATAAGTTTAATAAGTCAGCTATGACTGACTGATATACTGATAGCTGACTGTTATCGTAAAGTAAGTGCTTCAATAAGAGTCGAATTAGTTACTTTAACTTATTTTAGTTATTAATACTTGTGAGACAAAAAGTATTTAATGTGACGAAACCAAACCATTGAAATAAGGACTCCAATTTTGTAACAGAGCCCTAAGTTTCCTTCGCCTGGCTGAACACGACCAAAGAAGACGTATTTATATATTTGGTCCAACAGGCCCGTTGGTCGTGGTCAGACACCCTGGCCGCGAAACCAAGAGTCGCAGTTTCGAATCTAAGGGCAAATGTTTCGTGTGATGAACATGGACATTTGTACTCGAGTCATGGATGTTTATAAACGTATTTAAGTATGTCCATCCGTTCACCTAGTATCCATAGCACAAGCTTATATAAGCTTAGTTTGGAACTAGGGAATTACATCTGTCTGTCTGGATTCTATTATCTATAGGCACAGGTCAAGTTTGTATGTATATTTTATGTGTCTTCTTCGGAGTAGCGGGCGTGATGATATGTACCTATCTTAAAATTATTATAAGATCTACCGTACATGTTACCAGGGCTATAAGAATGTAAGGTATCACAGAAATGTACCGTTCCCTTTGAACAGAAACCCTTTTAAACGGTCAATTGGCGAAACGGTTTGATAAAATTTACGTTAACGCGAGTTGGTAGCTGCAGTCTCTGATTTTATTCAACAGTAGCTTTAGCCCGCGGCGCTACTTCACACTATCACGTCTATTAACAGCGAATTGAATGAGCGCGATGACGCAACACGATTAAGAGGTAACGAATACTTACGTTTACTACCGCGTAAGTGGTTTTAGCTACGATCAAGTACCTTTGTCGATCGGCAACAGTAGACGGCGACAAGTCATTCAGCGCGTTCGTGCTCGTAGCGAGAGTCCGTAGCACTAGCCACGCTTCTCAAACTGCTTAGCAATCAATGGGGTCGCGTAATATCGACAATTAAAAGCGACAAAGGAGCATGAGGCCTTCACGGTCGACCGTAATTCGAATTATGTTGACAAAATCTTTATTTACACGAGCGGTGCCGCGGGCTTAAGCTACTGTTTAATAAGCTCATACAATTACGGCTATTAACAACGAATTGAGCCGATGACGCAACACGACACGAGAGGTAACGAATACGTTTACTACCGCGTAAGTGGCCGCTGGAGTACCGTTGTCGTTTGGGAATAGTCGGCGACAAGTGAATCAACGCCTCCGTGTCCGTAGCAAGAGTTTGTAGCACTAGCAACGCTTTTCAAACTGTTTGCTCGAATAAGGTCGCGTAACGTCGGGGACACTAGACTGCAAGATTGTGCAAGTAGCTTTTACTTTAGGTCTCACTTTGACTAAAATAACAATGGAAATAAGGGCGTACCAAAAAAACGCGATATTACTTCGTAGATATTCGGAATGACAACAATTTCACGAATTTATCTATCAATATATAGATAAATTCGTGGCGTGAAGTTTAGTTACTTAGTTAGATAAATTCAATAGATATGTTTTAATAACAGATTCGATTATGTACTAACTTACTTATTATATTAATTAATGAATAAATAAACGTTTATTTGGCACTAAAATACAATTACAATACAATTAAATACACAACAAGAATAAAACAATAAAGTACCAAATGAATCCCCGCTCAGCATGTGCCGTGACACAGGGTGCCACGACACTGGTATTCTGCGGATACCGTTTATGTATAAAAGATAGATGTCGAATAAACAAATATAATATGTGGATTTCACAGGGGCCCCAATTAAACAGGTTGAGAAACGCCCGCCTAGACGGGCAAGCTGTTGCCAAGTGGCTTTAGTGTGTCGCGTTTGTTTGTCTGTCTGGTCGGCCGGTACGTTTTTTTCCATTCCGCGTTTGGACACCGCGGCCACCGGTTTTGGGCATGTCAGGGATAGTCAACCAGTGGCACGCGCCTCAGAATATAGTAATTTTATTGCCAAATAAAATGTGTTACTGAAAACTGGTGAGATACAAGTATTTTGTTGTTCTTGACTTACACACCAACAGATAAAAAAAAAAACAATGTATTTAATCAAATAATATATATTAAAAAAGCCATTCCGACCTCTATACGTCGTTCGGCAGTGAAAACCTCGTAAATGTTTTTGACAAAATTTTACAGGAGAAAGGAAAAACTGCCTCCGGAAAAATATTGTATGGATCGGAATAGTACTGTTAATTGTTATTTTTTTAAGAATGATTGTAATCAATGGTACATAATCGTAAGAATTTAAATATCTCGTGGCTTAATAAGTTTGATGTGACTCACAAAACAGATTAAAAAAATAAGCAAATGCGACTTCCGCGGTTTTCACTGGCGAACGACGTGATGTAGATATATCTCTTGACATAAATAACATATTAATTTTTAATTTTAAGTTAGGAAATTCCTCACAAACCTAAAATTATGAGATACATAAAATGTGTCTCATAATTGTTAATTATGTTAATTTTTGTCATGATGGGATTCATTTTCTAATAGGCACGCCTGTCTAAAACATTCGCCATTGCTGGCTTCTGACATGTGTTCTCGTAATTTATGAGCCAGAGTGGAGCGCGACTGAATCTGTTATTGCTTATTATGTTGGATTAGCCAAAACGGGCAGTGAGGGGGCGAATACAAATATAGCTAGTTCTATTGTTTGTCTATGATAAACCGGCTATCTATGGCGTTTGGAGGTTTATACGACGCTAAGTCTGATAGAATTTAACAAATTAAATTACGTGATTTGAATGGTTAAATTTCGTTAAAGTCGTTTGGTCTAATGGAAGCCAAAGAGCATATTATTTTATCTATACTAATACTAACATTATAATTATGAAGCTGAAGAGTTTGTTTGTTTGCTTGCACGTGCTTATCTAAGGAACTACTGGTTCGATTTGAAAAAAAAAAAATTGTGTTCGATAGCCCATTTATCAAGGAAGGCTATATGACATTAACTATAGATGCGTGTGAAACCGCGGTCACAGCTAGTTTTATTGATAAATGAATAAATCATTTATGCTTTGGCTATATGTATACTACCTATACACATATAAATATCTTTATAAACATCGATGAAGTAGGTAAAAATTCTTATATTCATCAAACTAAACTGACCCTCGTAAACCTTGTTCGAACCTACAACTTTTGATTACAGCCAGGATTTCTAACTACTCAATAAAGCAGTATATACATACATAACATCACGCCCGTAATCCCCGAAGGGGTAGGCAGAGTCAAAGGGGCAGCAGGCCCTTTAACCACATTCTACCAAAAATAATAATGTGAAAAAGTAGTTACAAATGGCTATCTCGTCGCCTACACAATCACATACCCAAAACCCGATGATGACAAGCTAGCCAATTGTCATTACCTTTTCACAATTTTCCATCTTATTTTTGGCTACCCAGCCCAGTTTTATTTTTGGCTGAATAGAGTTAAAGGAGTCTGCTGTCACTTTAATTCTGCCTACGGGGTATTACGGGCTTGAAGTTATGTACGTATGTAAGAATTTTTCACTACGTTGGTTAAGATTACCACGTACATAGCACGCTTCTAATAAAAAAGTTGAAGCCCTTCAAATACGCTTCAATGTAACCGCTTCACATATCATTTAACGCTCGTTAACGATTAACGTCAAAAACGAAGTTATCCTCGTCTCTATTAATCGATATTTATTAAGGAAACGCGTCTCGTAAACAATTTTTTATCGTTTCTGATTTATGGGCCATTGTTGAATGGTAGAGCTTTTTGAACTTAATAATAAAAACTATTAACAGCCTAGGTAAATGTAATAAAACTATTATGTTTGACTACTTTGTTTGTGGTTTTTGAGTGAGCCTTTTTAACCGGTATATCATTTTGATAATCGTTTTATTTTATGATGTATAATTTTAAGTGGCCCGGGCATCTTGTTTGTCGTTTGTATATTTTATGATGATTGCTTGAATACTTATAGCGGTGGTAGCTCAATGGTAAGGAGACGCGCCTCTTAACCGAGGAGTGCGGGTTTACCCGGGAACGTACCTCTGGATTTTTCAAGTCTATGTACGTATTTATACCACTAGCTCGACGGTAAAGGAAAACATCGTGATGAAACCTGCAAATTCAAAAAAACTTTGGATTTGTAACCATGATCCAAAAAATTGTCTGGTTCCCCTATCTTAGGGTTACGAAGGTCAGATCGGCAGTCACTTTAATGTAATTACCAGACTCGCTAAATCCTGGATCATGGTCTAAGCGGACCCCGTCTAAGCACGGGACATAACGCTAGGAAGATGATGATTGCTTGAATACTTAGTTAAAACATTAAACAGTAATCGGTAGTATATAACAAACCATCTCACTTTCGCATATAGAATATTAGTTAGCAAGTTTGAATATGAATTAGATTACCGAAACTATACTGTAAAAACTGCAATACATAAAAAAAATTTAATCTCACCAAGCGTGAAGTAAAAAATTTGAAGTGTTTTTTTCTTCGACCATTAGAAATATTTTTTACCGTTTCTGAACGGAACATGCCAACTGATGTAACGAGTAAGCGAGCATGTCCGCGTGTCCTTGATAGTAGCCTAGTGGCCGTGGGGCAAAAAACAATAACAATAAACTTGTTATGTTGTTGATTAACTGTGCCAGATATGTTACTAGGGCCCCGAGTGTGAGCGGCAGCGTATAAACCATTGAACTATTATTACTAGCGTATAATAGCTCAATGGTATAAACATAGTGTTTCTGTTAGCAAGACAATCATATTCCAAATTCAAAATATCTTTATTTATGTAGGCCTCAAGAAGCACTTATAATTCGTTAATTTTACAAAAATCTGTAGAGCTATGTAAAACCACCACCGGTACGGAATGCTGATTATAACGAGAAGAAACCGGCAAGAAACTCGGAAGTTACGCTTTTCAGCGTCAAAATATATATGAGTAATAGAATTTTTTTTTACTTCTAAACCAAATCATACAATCAGTGACTGTGGGAGATGACTAAATATGATTACAATAAAAGTATAAGATTAACCAGAGTAGATTCTTTTGTACCGCCCCGTTCTATCAATAATGATGATAATAATTTCTCCAGACTGACACACCAATTCTCAACTTCTAAACTAAGCTAATAAGCTTGTGCTATAAATACTAGGCGAACGGATAAATATACGTTCGTAAACATCCATGACTCGAGTGCAAATGTCCATGTTTATCACACGAAACATTTGCCCCTAGCGGGATTCAAACCCGCGACCCTTGGTTTCGTGGCCAGGATCTCTGACCACTTTACCAACAGGCCTGAAGAGATAAAAATGAGGGGTGGGTGAAAAATACTGTACGACCTATTCCCGTATTTACCTACCAACCTAATCATTAAAATCGGTCGAGCCGTTTCGGAAGAGTTCTACCTTTAATACCGTGACACAAGTTTTATTTGAAAGATATGAACAGGGCCTTATTTTTCGATGGGCAGATAAAAATTAACTGTCCGATAACGTATTAGGTGTCACTAAATTATGATTGTGAATGTCATTCGGTATTTTAAATAGTAAATAGGCGATGACATTTTAAAGTAGTCCGTATTATAATTTATTCGATTGTTATCTTTAAAAAAAAAAAAAAGGTGCCAAAGAGTTATGTCTAAGACTAGACCCGGTAGGAAGCAGTTATAGCTTATGGTCATGTCCCTATAACTCACTTGTCATATGACACACATCACAATTTTGTTACTGAGCTTGCGTGGGTTTGGGCATACAAACGGAACTCACTCACCGACACATACCAATATGGTAAATGTTATTACTTGAATAGACATTACAATAACAAAAATTTCAATGTCTACATTGTATCTACGACTAGCTATGCCCGCGGTTTCACCCGCGTTTTTGGTTAATGTTATATAACCTTCCTCGGTAAATGGGCTATCTAACACTGAAATATTTTTTCTAATCGGACCAGTAGTTTCTGAGATTGGCACGTTAAAGCAAAGAAACCAACTCTTCAGCTTTATATTACTAGTATAGATTGCACTTTCTTATAAGTATATAGTTTTGTATTTATGTAAAAGAAAGTGGGGCACTCGTAGATACAATTTAGGCACTAAAATTGCTGTAAACCTTTTATTAAGTCACGCTGATTTTCTGTAACGTACATTACAAGTTGAGCCGAAATAAAAAAAAAATAATTGATACTTACAACAGTACGCCATAACACCAACTTACACCTAGACTGATTTAATGAATTCAGATGTTATAAAACGTTCGTGTTTAATATTATTACACAATTATTTAAATCAACAGAGAGATCCATCAGTGATCATTCGATTTCCGATGAGAACAGCTGTGTCGCAGACCTTACTCTAGTCCGTACTCGAGTAAAGCGCTGACGCAGCAACCTAGTTCGCCGCGCGCGGGCCGTACGTGGTCGCCGTCGCGATGACTCAGTTAATGTTATTGTGATTACATTATATAAAGTGAATAAGTGTTAAGGCGAATCTTCACTCGAAAAATATAAATATGGGTTCGCCGACAAAATCTATCAGCCTTAAAACCGAAACAGAACATCTGTTGTATAAATATTTCACAGATGAAAAAAACGAACGGACGAAACTGGAAACGTTGGTCAGCGACCTAAAGGATCAAATAGATCAACTACAACGCCACCTGAAACATCTTCAGGAGCAACATAATGCTGTCCCAGTGAAACAGAGCTTGGACAACGAGGAACCTCCCAAACCGGTCCAATATGAGACCGATGACGAGGAACTGGCCAAAGAAACCGAGTGGATACGCCAAAAAAGCAGGAAGAAAAGGAAGTTGAACCTGTCACTATCCCCACCGTTAAAAGAATTGGATGAAACCAGCCAGGTATCCAAAGAGAAGCCTAAAGCCAAGAAGGCACCTCAACCACCCCCAATCGTTGTTGAAAACGTCAAGAACTACCAGAAGTTCTATGATTTTATATTGGATAATGAATTAGATAAAGATTCATTCATAGTTAAAATGATGAACGGAGAGAGCGCCAAGATAAACGCCCGTAATGAAGACTCATACAGAGCAATTACCAAGCTTTTGTTACAAAACAACTGCCGCTGGTACTCATATGAGAACAAACAGGACAGGCCAATTAGGGTAATGGTAAAAAACCTGCACTCATCATGCTTACCTGATAGAATAGTCGAAGACCTAAAGTCAAAAGGCTATAAGATTGAAAATGCTGTCAATAAGCTCAGCTGGAGGACTAAGGAGCCTCTAAATATGTTTATGCTTTCATTTCAAAAGGATGAAGACATTAACAACATTTATACTATTAAATCTATCTTAGGCTGCAAAATAGACATCCAGCCACTAAAAACATCAAAACTGATCCCACAGTGTAAAAGATGTCAAGCATATGGGCACACCCAGGGATACTGCTCCAAAGAACCCAGATGCGTAAAGTGTACTGGTAAACACTTAACTAAAGACTGCAAAAAACCAGCAGAAGAAAAGCCAAAATGCATACACTGTGGGGAACCACACCCCGCAAGCTACAGAGGATGTGCAATAGCGAAAGAACTTCAAAATATTAGGAACAAATCAAACAAAAAAAGCACACCGCTGCCAACTGTTCAACCCTCCAAATCAAATAATAAGAAAATAACCACATTCCAACGTGTGTCAGAGAATATCTCCTATGCACAAATGACAAAACCATCTCAGTCAGCATCAAAACCTCAGAAGAAAGAGGTTGCAGTGCCGGTTAAGCAACAATCAACGACGGATGAAAAGATAGATACCATATTAAATCTTTTAACCTCGTTTGATCAAAGACTAAAACATCTGGAACATAGCAACAAAATAGCTATTTCACAAAAAACAAAAAATGTACAACATTAAAATTATGACTTGGAATGCTAATGGACTCCTACAGCATCGAGATGAACTGCAGGTAGTCCTAAATACAGAAAATATTGACGTGTGTCTTATCTCCGAGACACACTTCACTAGAGAATCCTACGTTAAGTTTGATGGCTACAAAATTTATCATGCATTACATCCTGATAACACTGCTAGAGGGGGTAGCGCTGTTATAATAAAAGATAACATCTGTCATTTTGCAGAACATAAATATGAAGAGCAATATATGCAGGTCGTTGCAGTTGGTATCAAGACTAAACGTTTTCCTGTTACCATATCTTCAATATATTGCCCACCAAGATATACGATAAAATCTGAGCAATATATGCAATTTTTAGAAAACCTTGGCTACCGGTTTATCCTTGGGGGCGACTTCAATGCCAAAAATATATTTTGGGGTTCTAGACTAACAACTACTAAAGGAAGAGAACTCTTAAATGCTATCAGAGAAGTGAAATGTGACGTGATTTCAACAGGGAAACCCACTTACTGGCCAACGGATCCTAATAAGATTCCAGATTTAATTGACTTTTTTATCTACAAAAACTTACCATCACCTTTTCTTCAAATCGAAGAAGGATTTGATATGAGCTCAGATCATTCACCTATTATTTTAACTCTGAGTGATACCATATTGCAGACAAAGAGCAACCTCAGTCTAACAAATAATAAAACTGATTGGGACAGTTTTCGAATTGATTTGGACTCTAGTATACACCTCAAAGTTCCACTAAAAACTCCTCAACAAGTAGAGATGGATGTAATAAAATTAACAAGAGATATTCAGCAAAGTGCATGGAAAAACACACCTCAACTGAAACAAAGAATCAAAGGCAACCGTTACCCGAGAGAAATAAGAGATCTGATTGTTGAAAAGAGGCGTCAGAGGCGGCGATGGCAACAATCTAGATATCCAGAAGACAAAACTTTGTTAAACAACCTTACCAAAAGGTTAAAAAGAAATATTCAGAAGTTCAACAATGACTGCATGAATACATACCTTAGTAATTTAACAAGTAATAAATCAACTGACTATTCTTTATGGAAAGCAACCAAAAGCCTTAAAAAGCCTACTACGCAAATTCCACCAATAAAACAAACTGACGGACAGTGGGCTGTAAATAATGAGCAAAAAGCAAGAAGATTTGCTCAACACCTGGAACAAATTTTTAAACCTAATGATATTTCTACTGATAACGACCTTTTGTTTAGTTCAACATCACACGATGATCTAGAAATAAGACTAGTTACACCCAAAGAAGTCCGCAACGAAATCAAACTACTTAGTAAAAAGAAAACGCCTGGTTTTGACCTTATTACTGGAGAAGTTCTTCAAAACCTTCCACGTAAAGCCATAGTTAAACTGACCACCCTTATCAACGCAGCGTTTAGATTAAAACACGTTCCTGATATGTGGAAAGTAGCTGAAGTTATTATGATACCTAAACCTGGTAAACCACTTCATGAAGCAACATCATACAGACCTATCTCACTTTTACCTGTCATGTCCAAGTTATTTGAAAAGTTACTCTTGAGACGTTTAAAGCCTATTATAGAAGAAAGACATGTCATCCCTGACTATCAATTTGGTTTTCGGGAAAAACATTCAACAATAGACCAAGTGCATAGAATCACCAATATCATTGAAAAGGCTCTAGAAGAAAAGAAAGTATGTAGTACTGTCTTTTTGGACGTAGCACAGGCTTTCGATAAAGTATGGCAAGAAGGCCTCATTTTCAAACTGAGAAATATCCTTCCCAAACAATTTGCAGATATTCTAGAATCTTATTTAAAAGACAGAATGTTCAGAGTTAGACAAGAAGACGCATATTCAAATCTTATGCCAATAAAGGCTGGAGTACCACAGGGAAGTGTCTTAGGCCCGGTCCTGTACCTATTGTACACTTGTGATATTCCAGCACTAGATAATAACACTATTGCAACCTTTGCGGATGACACAGCTATTATAGCTACGGGAATGACCCATGTGGAAGCTGTAAAAAAGGTTCAATCCGCTATAACTACCGTTTTCAACTGGACAAAGAAATGGCGCATTAAACTGAATGAATCAAAATCTATTCACGTAGATTTCACTAACAAAAAAAATTATTATCAACCGGTTTACATCAATAATATCATTGTACCCTATGAAAACACTGCCAAATACCTTGGCATGACTCTAGATGCAAAGCTTCGCTGGAAGGCTCACGTCAAGAAAAAACGGGACGAATTAGAAGTTCGTTATAAAAAGATGTACTGGCTCCTTGGGAGGCACTCCTCGTTGTCAGTTCACAACAAGATCCTACTCTACAAACAAGTTCTCATGCCTGTGTGGACTTATGGTATTCAGCTGTGGGGCTGTACCAAACACACCAATGTACAGATAATACAACGTTTCCAGAATAAAGTACTAAGGGGTATTGTAAATGCACCTTGGTACATCAGGAATGAAGACCTACATCGGGACCTGAAGGTAGACTTCGTTATAGATATAATTAGGAAATACGCCGAAGCTCATGAACGACGACTTCATCATCACGTGAATGTCGAGGCCATCCAGCTTCTTGACAACACGGACACAGTGAGAAGGCTCAACAGAACTAAACCTTTTGAGTTAGTGTAGTGAATTAGTGAAAGTGAAGTGTGCGTGCCACTCATTATAAGAACACAAGAACAATGTGTCTTCCCCTTAATAGAGACAATAAGAAAAGTGTTAATGGACACATTCTTAGTTTACTATTCTTAGCAATCTAGGTTAAATTTAAATTACTAATTAGTCTTTTTAGACTAGATTGTAATATAAATGTCGTATTTATCGTATGAAAATACGTCATAAAGTAAAAAAAAAAAAAAAAAAAACAGAGAGATCCAAGGCGTCATTCAAATAAAATTTTCCCAGATTCTAAAATTGTTATGGCCGATTTCACTGAAGTATAATGTCTGTCAGTATCTCAGAAGGAGTCTATCGCCAAACTTGTATTATAAATGCGAGTAGTTTAGCAGCAAAGACATCAACTTTTATTCGCCACATCATTAATCTGACACGTTCGGACACATAGATATTAGGCCAGGGTTGCCACTACTATTAAATAATATAATATAATAGATAGATTATTCCATTCAACATAACATCACGCCTATAATCCCCGAAGGGGTAGACAGAGTCAAAGGAACAGCAGGCCCCTTTAACCACATTCAGCCGAAAATAAAACTGGGCTGGGTTAGATGGAAAATTGTGAAAAAGTCCCGTGTTGGTCTGGGACTTAAAAAGAATGTGCCAACCGTGTTTCTTGCCTAGCATGTCTTAAAAGGCGACTAATGGTACATCGGGTTTTGGGTATATTCCATTCAAGTCACATTATTTAAATTATTAAAAGTACAAGACGACTCGTAATTTCATAAGGCTGTCAGTGAATAAAAAACATAACTACATATTATGCTTACTACTGAGCGATTTTAGAAAAACTTCCAGAATATACAAAATTGTATTATTATTATTCCGAATATAATATAAGTCTTATTGTAAACATATATTTATTTTACGTCGCATACTTTTTAATCATTTGTATCTGGCCTAAAAATTCTTCTTGAAGAAATATTTTTATTACACGGCCCAACGGTTAAACGTGTAATGGTTTTGTATGTAATGAAGATGAAATAATTTTGGCTCGTGTTCGAGAAAAATATATCGCTACAGCTACAATACCAGATTATTTATTGCTCTCCATCTCAATTCCGGCATTGCTTCTAAGCTGTTGGGATTTTATTTCGATATAAGTAAGCCAAGTAAATGGAACTCGCCCTCAAATGTTTGTTTTTGATAAATTTATCTGAGCTACGCTTTACTCCATATAAAAATATATATATTTTTATTTTTAGTGTGGGTACAAACGGGGCTCACTACACATAATATTAAATTCAAAATCCGGGATCTTAAGTAAATTTAAAATAAACCCTTTCAGTATAGTCTCTACCATCTTATCCAAAAAACGCGAATGGTTTTAGCATGGATTTTATAAATATCCGTTTTTTCTATGGGGCTTGCAACTATTTTGCCACAGGAAATTTTCGTTCCGTGTTAGATGTAGTAGTATAGAACTTATTAAGCCTTTTGCAGGCATGTACCAACCCTAGACCGTAGTACCTACTCAAACGAACGTCCAAACAAAACAATTTTTACGATTCCACGTGCCGATGTATTTGGTGGCTCAGTTATTTTTGTTTCGCGCCACATAAACATGTTTACGGTTGTCTAAGGAAACCTAGACTGTATAGGATTTTTTTATTTAAATAATAAATAATAATAAATTCTCCAGACTGACACACCAATTCCCTAGTTCCAAACTAAGCTTATGCATGTGCTATGTATACTAGGTGAACAGATAGACATACTTAAATATGAATATAAACATCCATGACTCGAGTACAAATGTTCATCACACGACACATATGCCCCAAGCGGGATTCCAACCCGCGACCTTGTTTCGTGGCCAGGGCCTTTGACCACTCAACCAACGGGCCAGTCATATACATACATACATACATAACATCACGCCCGTAATCCCAGAAGGGGTAGGTCAAGGGGACAGCAAGCTCCTTTAACCACATTCAGTCAAAAATAAAATGGGCTAGGTTAGATGGAACATTGTGAAATAGTAGTGACGAGAGGCTAGCTCATCGCCTACACAATCACATACCCAAAACCCGATATATTATTCGCCATTTACGACATGCTAGGCAAGAACCACAGTTGGCACATTCTTTTTAAGTTCCAGATTAACTTGGGACCAATATGATAATTTAAATGTTATTATAGCCATTCGACCATTGCTGTAGTTGATTTGCATGTAAACGTTTGTGATTTATGATTTCCTAGTTTTTTCCTGCGGCTTAGCGGAATTTGGTCTGTTACAGATATTTTATCGTGCGCGATACCCTTTTTTTTTTGACGTGATAAATTTATCATTTGTTCTTTTTTAAGATTTAAACTTTGGCCGTGCCATTTTTTTTTATTTTTTTATCTTTAGCTTAAGTATTATAGGCGAGAAACGTAACAGAAAGACAGGAGTTACGTTCACATTTTCCTTACTTACGAGATTCATCTGATCGATTCAACTGACAGACTAGGCAGACAAGCACTCATTTGTATTTATAAAACTTGCACAACACACTTATCTGTAATTGATTTGCATATAAACGGTCGTGATTCATGATATGATTTTTCTAGACGAAAATATACATTACTTTATTTGTGGCTGGTTATTTAAATATTGGAATTACTCACTGAACTTCCTGGAGTTAGGAAGTTGGCGGTATAATCACCCCGTGCCTCGGAAAGCACGTTAAGCCGTTGGCCTGCGCCTGACCTCTCCGGTCATGTCAAATTGCCGTCTCACCGGACTATGAGAGTAAAGGAGTAGAGAGTGTGCCTATGTTTGCGCACTCACTTGTGCACTATAATATCTCATGCGCAGTTGGCTATTCTTCGTTGAGATTGGCCGCCGTGACCAATATCGGTTAGGAGGACATTATAATAACATAACATCATGCCCATAATCCCCTAGGGGTAGAAGGGGACAGCAAGCCCCTTTAACCACATTCTCCCTAAGTAAGGGGTAATTTTCATCATAACGGGCTTTTGGCCAAGTAAGAATAAAGGTAAATGTGTGTTATGTATTATCAGAATCGGATTCAAGCCGTAAAACAAGCGGCTAACCTGTCGCCCACACAATCACACACCCAAAACCCGATACACCATTAGTCGCCTTTTACGACATGCTAGGCAAGAACCACAGTTGGCATATTCTTTTTAAGTCCCAGACCAACATATTTGTAGGGCTATGTAAGTATATTTAGTATATTTAAACCGGTGATTATTATTATAATTACTTTATTGTATTGTACAGTATTATAGATGATGATGTATTCTGATTGTTATTGTCACCAGATACGAGCGCCGATAGAGATTATTCTAAATTTAATATTTATAGAAACAACTTGATTACTAAGAAACAATCAATATTAATGACGTGTGCCACCATGCATTATTTATCACATTATATTACGTCACGCCTGTTTCCCAAAGGGGATGGGCAGATATCACATCCTTCCATTTGCTAGGATCTTATACTTTCGTACTGATTAGTGTTTCAATTAATGTTCATTGGTTGGGGATAATTTTATCGTGATATTTTTAACCTAAGTATGTCTGCGACTCCACCCGCAATTCGGTCTGTGAATTTATTTGTCCTGCGAGATTTATCGGTGTTTCTGAGATTATAGTGTTCTTTTTTTATAGTTTGCCTGTCTACCCCGCTAGGGAAATATCGTGAAAACATACCGAGAGGTATGTAGTTTTAGTTATTCTCAAATTTTTAACTTTTTTCGCGCTTTTCATCACAATTGTTTAACTCTTTCAGTCACACTTTTGTATTTTGAATAGTTCAGACATAGAAATGACATATTTGTGATAAAATTGGAATATGAATTATAAAAAATATATAAAATTATTTATGTAATTATTTTTAATATAAAAATTAAGTTTATTTTTAACATCTTTTTAACATAAATATTCTGAAATAAAGTTTTTAGGCATTTTTATTGAATTTTCAATATTTTATTCACCTGTATAAATATATAATAAATATTCTTGTTTTCTTAGTTGGTTAGTATGCTAACCAAGACGGAAAGAGTTAAGTGCTAATGTAATGAAGATGAATCTTTCTTTAAAATGTTTTTTTAAACAGATAACTCTCTGGAGTAATGCCCAATGATTTTGTTTATAGATAAGTATGCACTCTCGGTCCTCTGGTTCAGGGGCGTCGAATTTTGAAATCCGTTTTTATTGTTTAAGAAATCGGCTTTCAAACTCGAATTATGATCGAGATCGAATTTTAAACATGTTTTTGTTGTGAAAGGTCACATTGTGAATGGGTTGTGTATGTGTGCGTGCCACGTGTCGCAGTTTTCGTCTCGTAATCGAAGCTTCCCAGTAATCCACTCCCGTAAAGTGGGATCGCGTTACCTTTCGCGACCACTCGGCAGAGTGATTGCTGACTGACACTCCACGTGTAACCAATGAAAGGGCTGACAGGCATTGTTCATTTTAGGGTGATTCGCAAAAGTAACTCTTATATCGTATAAGCTAGCATACATTTTGCATTTTTTCTTGAATAATAAAACAACATTCTAGGCAACTTAAAAAGCCTATGGTAAATTTGTTGTATTATGGTTTTCCTTCACCTCGAATTTGGGTGTTAATCATTTCTATTCTTTATCATTTCGTCTTATCATAAGGCTTTTTAATATTATTTTAATAGCCATAACCTAAGTAGGGTCAGAAGCCCCGATGTTATAAATATATCAGACTACATCACATACATTGATCTGACTCCGAGGTAATTAGCTTAAGCACTTGTGTTACGGATATCAGAAACAACAGTGGTATTACAAATATATACTTAAATATTGGATATTACCACCTAGACTCAGAACAAATACAAATATTCATCATACAAATATTTGTCCGGGGTGGGGTTCGAACCCACAACTCTTGGCGCATGGGGCAGGTTCACTACCGAATGTGCCATCGAGCTTGTCCAAATGTTATAAACAGATTTGCTAATTATGTATCACAGTCAACGTACACTAAGCAAGTAGCCACTTAATATACCACACACGTACCGCCACACCCGCAATCCCTAAAGGGAAGGCAAAGTTTAGCGAGCAATAAGCGTATTCATCCACATTCAACTAAACATAACATGAAATAAATAAATAAATTCTTCAGACTGGCACACAATTCCCTAGTCCCAAACTAAGCTTATAAGCTTGTGCTATGGATACTAGGTGAACGGATAGACATACTTAAATACGTTTGTAACATCCATGACTCGAGTACAAATATCCATGTTCATCACACGAAATATTTGCCCCTAGCGGGATTCGAACCCGCGACCATTGGTTTCGTTGCCAGGGTCTCTGACCACTCGACCAACGGGCCAGTCCTTTTACATATTTTTCCATCTAGTCCATTAGGTTGGACTAGATGGAAAAATATGTAAAAGTAGTGACAAGTTGCGAGCTCGCCGCCTACATGCACCAATAGTCGCCTTTTACTATTGTAACTGCCTCGTTGATCTAGCGGTAGCATGCGCCGTTTAAGGACCAAGAGGTCCTGAGTTCAAATCCCCGGTCGGGCCAAATAAATTTTTGGGTATTTAAATATTGGAATTTCTCAGTAACAGCCCGGAGTCAGGAAGTTGGCGGTTAAATCACCCTCGTGCCTCGGATAGCACGTTAAGCTGTTGGTCCTGCGCCTGTTTCTCCGGTCATGTCGAATTGCCTCGACTATGGGAGTGAAGGAACAGAGAGTGCTCCTGTGTTTGCGCATACATTTAGCTCCTGCGCAGTTGGCTAATCCTCGTTAAGATTGGCCGTGACCGATATCGGTTAGGAGGACATTATTTTACGATATGCTAGGCGTAGGCAAGGAACACAGTTGGCACATTTTTTAAAAATCTCAGACCAACATGGGATGCCTACAACTTAGATATTGAACACACTGTTCAATCTGATTAACACAATTGCTTAAGCTACTTACCTCGGAGTCAGATCAATGTATGTGATGTCAACTGATATATGTATTTATATGCTTTATATAAAACGGCAACCCTACGCGACTGTAGCGAATCATTAGCGGTACGTGATCGACAGACGGACCGGCCGACAGTTTTATTGGGTTTTGTAGCGTTAATGTCTGCGTGGAATACGTAAGGATTGACTATTAGTCGACAGCTAAAGGCGAGATTGCGTGTAACTAGACTGTATGGTTAATAGAAATATAGAATGTGTTGTACTTTTTATTTAATTGTTTATTTTAATGGTACACGCGCACAGTACACGCGCCTCAGTAACCGAGGAGTGCGGGTTCAAACCCGGGCACTTACTTCTGGATTTTTCAAGTCAATGTACGTATTTATACCACTAGCTCGACGGTGAATGAAAACCTGCAAATTCAAACAACTTTGGATTTGTAACCATGATCCAAAAATTGTCTGATTCCCCTACCTTAGGGTTACGAAGGTCAGATCGGCAGTCGCTTCAATGTAATTACCAGACTCGCTAAATCCTGGATCATGGTCTAAGCGGACCCCGTCTAAACACAGGACATAACGCTAGGAAGATGATTATTTCGATGTTTGGGAGTGGTGGTAGTTCAATGGGTAGGTTAATGGTTAATAGAACTATGTGTAACAACTTATTATTAATCATTTACTTATTTAAATGCACGTGCATGTACGAAAGAGTACCAGGTACTCTTTAGTCAAGCACTTACTTTTATATCAATCTTATAAACACAAACAAAACAAAAAACGGGAATGGCGTTTGTTGCGTGTTAAACACTACCACTTCCATTTGGATTTAAAAAAAGTAATATTTACTCATAACATGACAGGTCAGCTAAGCTATAATAAATTTACATAATAACGGAATAAATCAATACTATTATTCGTCTCTTTCGATACTAAATAATGTAAAAAATCTAGTAATACGCATATTCATAATAAGTTTCACATAACAATAAATTAAATCGATGCTTTAACATAATTCAAGCCGGTTTGCAAAACTTCTATGGCTCTAACGACCAATAAAAGAGAAAACAACCCACTCGTATACTAAACCCAATTCAATATATTGAGATAATATGTAAATATTTCATCAAAACATATTTAACCCACTCGTAGGTATATATTAAATCCGATTCAATATATAGAGACAATACGTGATTATTTGAACTTTGACATGCAACAAATAGTTTGAATTTGAAATCAATCTGTTTGTTTAGACGAGTTATTCAGGGCAACGAACTTTGGGATTGATAATAATATTACACCCAACCCAAAAAGTTGGAGAAGAAAAATCTTAAAAAATATAATAATAATAATAAACATTTATTTCTGATAGCTTTCCATATTTGTTGTTAGTAACATTTTGGCATAAAA
Organism: Glyphodes perspectalis; assembly: GCA_951394215.1. Taxonomy (NCBI): domain Eukaryota; kingdom Metazoa; phylum Arthropoda; class Insecta; order Lepidoptera; family Crambidae; genus Glyphodes; species Glyphodes perspectalis. The sequence goes on along the minus strand of OX596209.1, from coordinate 2,183,278 downwards.
CTATATAAGTACACAGAACTATTACAGAACAATTTAATAATTTCGCGGAATGTGGTACAGCCTGGCGACAATATCCCAAAACCCGTCACTGATTTGGCACTTACGTGTCCATCAGAAATCATCGATTTTAAGAGCGGTGGTAGCTCAATGGCAAGGCCACGGGCCTCTTAACCGAGACATCTGGGTTCAAACCCGTGCAAGTACCTCTGGTTTTTTTAATCTATGTACGTATTCATACCACTAGCTCGGCGGTGAGTTGACATCGTGATGTAACCTGCTCATTCCAACAGCTATGGATGTGTTACCATGATTCAAAAATTGTCTGGTTCCCCTGTCTAAGGGTTACGAAGGTCAGATCAGCAGTCGCTTTAATGTAATTATCACACTTGCTTAATCCTTGAGCATGGTCCATACTACTCCAAACGGACCCAGACTAAGCACGGGACGTTAGACGTAACGCTAGGGAAAAAATGAAATAATCGGAAATCAATAAACTCCACTGCTAACATGACATTTTAAACATAAACACATACATGACTGGCTCGATGGCGCATCCGGTAGTGACCCTGCCCCACGCGCCAAAAGTTGTGAGTTCGATCTCGACCTAGGACAAACATTCGTGTGATGAATACTTGTGTTTGTTTTCTGTCTGGGTGTTAATATCCAATATTTATGTATGTATTTGTAATACCACTGTTGTTTCTGTCTTCACGCCCATAATCCCCGAAGGGAAAGGCAGAGTCGAGGGGACAGCTGGCCCCTTTAACCACATCCAGACAAAAATAAAACTGGGCTTGGTTTGATGGAAAATTATAAAATAGTAGTGACAAGTGGCTAGCTTGTCGCCTACACAATCACACACCCAAAACCCGTTAAAAATAAGTGCGTGAATGTTCCACCGTTTCAATAGGCTAAATGACTAAAAATTTCTGTTTAGTCCGTCAGTTAGATTATAAAAAAATATTGAACACGTATTTTTTTATTTCTTTGTCAAACAAACATTGACGAAGATACAATGCTCTCAAGTTGCGCGTGACGTCACGCATTCGTACAATTTTAACAAAGTAGTGACGTCGCAAGCCCCCACTCCAAAACTTTGATGCTCATTATCTTTGTGATTTTTTGTTAATTAGATAAAGCGAAAAATATGTGTCTAGTATTTTTGTATAATCTAACTGACGGACTAAATAGAATTATAGTTTTTTAATGCAGTCATAATCCCTATTACCGTGTCCGAGTTGCATATATAAGTTGCATAAAACGCATCATATCGCGAGGTCGTTGACCGTTCCCTAAATAGTAAATACATATAAAGCTTATTATCATGCGTTGATAATATATCTTGCGCTAATATCTTATCGCCGACTTGAAGTCTGGCGATGTAGACATATATGTACCCATTAAAGATAAAGGTGTTTTAATACTTCCAAAAAATATATTGAGTCGAAGAAAAAGCGAAAAATTAAGTTTACATGCGATCTGGTAAAGGATCAAACTAGATTTTAGTTTAGTAGTATATTCATTACTTGCGAGATATGTTGGTTCAGGGTTGGTTTTCTGAAATATAAGTTACGTTTTTGAGAGTGCAATATTATCTTGGTGGTGCGAAAAAACTCAAAAATATACCCAAGTCGCATTCAAGCTACGAGGTACTAAGCTCAGCTCTTTCCGAAATCTCCTACTCCTGCGCAGTGTGTAGTGTAGCCATAACGTTTGAAGAAGTAAGTTGACACGTCCGATGCAGTCAAACGAGTTAGCGCAGCTTAGTATTATACAGGTCTACTGGAGGAAAATATTGTATACCAAGAGCGTTAGTAGCTTAGTGGTAAGGACAGTAGGTCTCTCACCCTTGAGATGCGGGTTCAAACCCGGACACGTGCCTCAGGATTTTTTGAATCTTTGTACGTATTTATACCACTAGCTCGGCGGTAAGGGAAAACATTGTTATGAAACCTGCACATTCCAAAGACTAGAGACCTGTAACCATGATCCAAATTTGAACCAGACAATTAATTGCATAGCAGCGACATACCTACCCCGCTAGGGAAGTGACGTGAAGTTTAGTTAGTTAGTCTAAGCCTAACCCGTCTAAGCGCGGGACATAACGCTAGTAAGATGGTTGCTGGAAAACATTGTTTTATACAGGATCTTGTCGAGTAAGACGTCTACTAGAAACATGACAATGCGCAATAAAAGTGTACTCTATATATAACTTAATATCTAGCTTACTAGGGCAACGGAAATAACAAATACAAACTTTAAAACATATTGCTATCGTTGGCAATATGCCGTCTACATTTACTACGACAGCTGACGGTGTCGTGTTGCAGATCGTTTAAATGCTTGCTGTTGATTCTTATTGTGTAAATTTGAAGGGCATCAATCACTTTTCTTGAGTCAACCATTTTACTTTTATGTAATGTTGAACATCTTTTTACGTCGATGGTAAGATTTACTTTAACAATATCATTACGACAACGCCCCTGAAAGCTTATTCTTTTCATCATCATCTTCCTAGCGTTATGTCCCATGCTTCGACGGGGTCAGCTTAGACCATGATCCAGGATTTAGCGAGTCTGGTAATTTACATTGAAGCGACTGCCATCTGACCTTCGTAACCCTAAGATAGGGGAACCAGACAATTTTTGGATCATGGTTCCAAATTCAAAGTAGTTTGAATTTGCAGGTTTCATCACAATATTTTCCCTCACCGTCGAGCTAGTGGTATAAATACGTACATAGATTTAATAAAATCTAGAGCTAGAGGTACGTGCTCGGATTTGAACCCGCTCTCCTCAGTTAAGAGGCGCGTGTCCTTACCGTTGAGCTACCACCGCTCCAAGCTTATTCTTTTCAGTTACGGTATAAATCATAATTTGATAATACATCGCGCCACACTTCAAATAAAATGAATAAATTAGTAATAGATAACATCACATACCCTTAGTTATATTTCCCATGCTAGCCGGGGACTTTTTTTGCAAAATAATCATATTCTGGGTGTTATATATCATAATAATTCTTATTATCACGTATAAGAATGCATAAAAATAAATTACAGCAATACTTTTTAGTTAGAAGTTGTTTTTTTCTGGCCTTAGATGTGTTCCTGTGTTCGTTGCCTAGCATGTCGTAAAAGGCGACAAATGGCATTAGATTTGTGATTGTATGGGCGACAAGCTAGCCACTTTACTACGTTTTTTTAAATTTTTTATATAACCATACCGTAGTTTGCTTTAAACGATCGCAACTTAACTATGAAACCCTTCTTCGATTGCTTACCTTTAAAAGTACTAAGTAGTGAATAAATGCGGTTGTTAATATATATTTTTTTATTTGTTTCACAAATGAAATGTAACGTAGACTTAATAAGTAACTAACAAATTAAAAATGTACACAACGTTCATTCTTGTTTAAGTGCATTCATTGTGTGAAGTTTAGTCAAAAAGTAATACTTAGCTCACTTATACATATTATGCGGATATTATTATGAACAACATCCAATGAAGAGAGGTTATGATTTTGCATTCATCGAACATATAAATATAACTTATTTCATCTTCCTAGCGATATATCCCATTCTTTGTTGGGGCCCACTTAAACCTCATGATTTCATGGTGATTATTCAAGAGTAGCGAGTCTGGGTGTTGACATTAAAGCTACTGCCGTTTCACCTCCGTAACGTTTAGAATGTTACCCGCAGGTAACTGTATGCAGGATTTCTCATGATGTTTTTTCGAGCAACTGGTATGGTATACGGGTTGCTAGGGGGGTGTACCGTTACCGTATACCCCCTCTTAGATTTAAAAAATCCCAAATTCTTGTTTAAGTGCATTCATTGTGTGAAGTTTAGTCAAAAAGTAATACTTAGCTCACTTATACATATTATGCACTCGTGATGTAATCATTATGATACACTTCATATTTTGTTATTGCTGTAGTCTAACATTTAATTTAAAACATAGATTACACTCGCTCTGTACACATAGACCAGATATAATAATGTACACACACTCATATGTGACAAGATAAGCGTGTCACATAATGCTGGTACAAAATCGTGTAATTGATAAGTACATAGAGACTGATAACGTATGTTCTTAACTGCGAGTACGAACTAATACTTGTCATGCATTTGGAGCGTTTCCTAGCAAATGAATATGCATCTGACTAATATTATAAACGCTAGGATTGCCATCCGTCCGGGTTTCCCCGGATTTGTCCTAGTTTAGAGGGCATCCGCGGAGCGTCCGGGCGGGGCTTCATTTGTAGTCCGGGTTTAAAAATGTAAAGTCTTGGGCCACCCCGACACAAGCACGCCGCATCAACCGACTAACCGACCCGCTAAATTCATCATCATTTTCAACTGTATTTTATTACACTGACTATGTTTAAAAAAATCTGTTGACATGTCCGGGTTCTGGGCTCTCTGGTTTTCACGCGTTTTGTCCTGGTTGCCAAATTTTGGATGGCAACTCTAATAAACGCGAAAGTTTGTGTGGGTGTTTGTGACTCTTTCGCGCAAAAAGTACTGCATGGATTTTAATGAAACTTTACAATAGTATAGCTTATACATTAGAATAACACATAAGCTATGTTTCATCGATGTACCATACGAGTGAAGACGCGGGCAGAAGTTAGTGGTACATAAATATCACTTTACGGACTTGAAGCCAGCGAATTTGACAGGTTAACTGTTTTTTTTTTCGTCATAAATGGAAGTAACCGTTCAGTGGGATATTATTATGAACAACTTCCAATGACTGGAGGTTATGATTTTGCATTCATCGAACATATAAATATAACTTATTTCATCTTCCTAGCGATATATCCCATTCTTTGTTGGGGCCCACTTAAACCTCATGATTTCATGGTGATCATTCAAGAGTAGCGAGTCTGGGTGTTGACATTAAAGCTACTGCTGTTTCACCTCCGTAACGTTTAGAATGTTACCCGCAGGTAACTGTATGCAGGATTTCTCATGATGTTATTCCGAGCAACGGTATACGGTTTGCTAGGGGGGTGTACCGTTACCGTATACCCCCTCTTAGATTTAGAAAATCCCAAGTTGCGTGTCCAGGTTTAAACCTACATCCTTCAACAGGTGCGTGTCTACCATTGCGTTATGAACAAACATAACATCACGCCCATAATTCCCGAAGGGGTAGTACATTCAGCCAAAAATAAAACCCGATATACCATTAGTCGCCTTCTACGACATGCCAGGCAAGAGCATGCCAGCATAGTTGGCACATTCTTTTTAAGTCCTAGATCAACATAGGACAATGGGCTGGGTTAGATGGAAAATTGTGACATAGTAGTGACAAGTGGTTAGCTCGTTGCCTATACAATCTCATACCTAAACCCCCATATACCATTAGTCGCCTTTTAGCTAGGCAAGAAACACAGTTGGCACATTCTTTTTAAGTCCCAAAACAACATGGGGCAAAATTATTTGATATTACGCTATAAAATCAGTAAAGTATTAATGTTATTAAGTTTGTTTGACACCAGGAAGATGATGATGGAAGTAGGTGGTAGGTAGCCTTCAACACGGTAGTAAATAGTCCAGCTTGCAGTTCCAAGAAGCAATAAAAGTTGATATTTACTTCCGGTTCGGGGATGGGCGACCGGTCCGCAGTATCGTGAGTTCGCGACATTTCGACACTGGCCTGGTGCAAATGAAAGAAACGAAGGTTTTCTTTGTCACTAGCGTTTAATATTGTGCTTCATATCAGGGTGTAAATTAAAACCCATTACGGTACAAAATTCAAAATATCTGTATAAGTCGACCTCAAAAAGTACATATTAGATGATCAAAGCCTATAAAAAAGCATTGATAGACCGTTTCATCCCTAAAGAACAACCCTGACTCTACCACCAGTTCGAAATAGCGATCCTACTAGTACAGTCAATAAAACTTTACTTTGTCATTTTGAGCTGAAAGGGGAAAATTTATGTGAGTAATAGATATTTAATATTCCAGAACGTCAATCTTTACTGTGGAAAAGCCAGCGAGATACTCAGTACTCTTATCAGTGCAAAGTCTTACAAATATAGGTATTACACAGACTGTCTTAATGTTTATATCTAGTCATACAATTAACGTTCATCGGAGATCAGATCCCGAAGCACCGGTTTATCTATCTGATAATAGACCTAAATCTTAACAAAATTAGGTCTAAATCGGTGCGATCGTAATTTTTCAAAATTACCAAAAACAACGCGATCGATGCCGGGGGGCTGAAGCTTCCGGTATTACACAAGGATTTTAAATGCCACGCTCGCGTGAGATTCGTTCCGGGAAATGCAAATAAACAAGAGAGCAGAAACAATGTGACAGCTCATAACTAGAGGATATGTGAGACAGAAACGAGTTGCATATTGTTTACCTTGCAATATGTATTTACGAGACAATATGTATTTGCCAGCTTGGTCGAGTGGTTAGCCTCTAGCCACGAAACCGAATTTTGTGGATTCGAATGTATAAAGAGTGAAATAGGTGCCGGTATTAAGTATGTCTATTATTTCCTAGTTAAATATCGATACACGCTGCACCTTAAGATGACAAAGCATTCGTGGTTCTATCTTATATAATAATATGACATTAGCCGGCCAGTTTTAGACATGTAGCGCAAGAATATACATGCTTAAATATACGATAAGCATTTTGGTCCTTACAATAGGTGGATGTCAGTCTTTAAGCATAGTTAAAGGCCATATGGTAGCCGGATAGCAAAAAGTGTATATTTACAATAAGACTAACAGCCCGTGTTGGTCTGGGACTTAAAAAGAATTTACCAACTGTGATTCTTGCCTAGCATGTCGTAAAAGGCGACTAATGGTATATAGGGTTTTGGATATGTGACTGTGTAGGCGAAGAGCTAGCCACTTGTCACTACTTTTTCACAATTTTCCATTTAACCCAGCCCATTTTCATTTTTGGTTGAATGTGGTTAAAGGGGCCTGCTGTCCTTTTGACTCTGCCTACCACTTCGGGGATTATGGGCGTGATGTTATGTTATGTGTTGTGACTAACAGCCGCCAGCTACTTCTCTTCAGACTGCATGTTGCCTTGTACAGACAAAGCTTCAGTCTTAAAAAATGTTAGACATTCGTACAAATTTTCAAGTCTCAATTTACCAATTAAGGAGTTGACTTTCAAAAAATCCCTTCCACTTACAATATCTGATTGACCTCTGTCCTCTGTCCTAGATACAGTAATTTAGGCTGAGGTGATCGTAAATAAAGCATTTCTATTATTAATTTTTACGTATATATATATTTACGTATAGGATTCCCGCTCCCATTCAGTTCATCAAATCAAGCTTCGCGTATAAGGTCGCTAGCCCTGTAGACCAAAATAGCGCGGCGTATAATGATGACCTATTTCTGGAACTGGTTTGGACAAATGCGATTGCCCTCAGACATTTGCCGTAGCCTTGGGCGACCGTGGACGCCCATGTGTGGTTGTTCTCCTTGATACACAATTAATCATGCAGATTTGATTTTGGATCGAGTCAAAATAAAACAATGATTGGAAATCATAGGAAATCATAAATCAAAATAAGTGGACTAGGTTTTTGACCGAGTTAAAAAAAGGACTATTGCAAACACGGACTAGTAAAAAAAGAAGGACTCCACGCTGTCATACTATAGCGTGAAGCCACTATTATGCATGTGTGAGTGAGATACTTATGGACACCAGATATCGGATATCTGTCATTTGGAGCACTAATTATATCAATGTGTGACGTAAGTTGCGTGTCAAGATGGAGCACCTGAGGAGCTTTAATGTCTAGTTAGTGGCGCGGAGTCCTTCTCTTTTTACTAGTCCGTGATTGCAAATTGTCGACTTCCGTAATTTGATGTTAGGTGTAATTTTTTTGTGCACTATTACAATGTATTATATTTAATAAACTCTGTTAACTTATTTATTATACAAATTGTTTATTTCACCTATAGCTTACCTTCATCCAGTTATAACAATAGGCTTATTACAAAAAGTGGAATAAGTCCAAACCTTTGGCGTAACATAAATAAGTAATAGATATACTAAGAGAATTGCTGTCATATTTATTTGTAACTAGCTGTCCCTGCGCACTTCGTAACGCGCCGTTCTCCGATTTTGAAAACCCTTTTTTTTTCCGTGCAACTTTTTTAATTTTCTCTTTCATAAGAACCTTCACCTGATAATTACAAACACAACTAAAAAAGAATTAGCGAAATCGGTTCAGCTGTTCTCGAGGTTTGCGCTTAGCAACACATTCAGCGATTAATGTTTATATTATAGACCACAATAATCACCCACTGTGGAATATCAATACTAATTTCATTCTCTAACTCGAAATAAAACAAAGAAAATATCTTCGGTTCAATATATTTATGTCACAGTGTATTATTAACGTACTGCCTTGGAACGAAAGATAATACACGAAATTCACAATATATTAAAACACATGAAAACATATGATTACATACGTAGCTATGTAAATATTATTGTCTTCTGGTAGATAACACTTGTATGATAAAATACAACTTGTATTTTAATTTTGCTCGTGTTTTTCTTGTTGAACATTATTACCAACACATTGAGTGGTGGTAGCTCAATAGTAAGGACACGCGCCTCTTGACCGAGGAGTGCGGGTTCAAACCCGGGCACGTACCTCTGGATTTTTCCAATCTATGTATGTATTTATACCACTAGCTCGACGGTGAGGGAAAACATCGTGATGAAACCTGCAAATTCAAACAACATTGGATTTGTAACCATTATCCAAAAATTGTCTGGTTCCCCTATCTTAGGGTTACGAAGGTCAGATCTGCAGTCGCTTTAATGTAATTACTAGACTCGCTAAATCCTGGATCATGGTCTAACCGGACCCTGTCGAAGCACGGGGCATTACGCTAGGAAGATGATGATGATATTCTTGTTAAACATTGCTAGTTCAATGGTTGGAAACGGGTATCAATTCGAGGACTGTTGGTTCAAATTCAGACACGTACACCTATTCTAGTATTTTTCTTTTCAAACCCAAAACATACAATCAAGCCCCTATTCCCTAAAGGATAAGGCAGAGACCAAGGAGCCGTGTCGTCCTGTACTTACTCTCAGCCAACAGTCAAATATCAAATATAAGTAGGAAAGTATTATATATAAAACTAGCTGTGCCCGCGGTTTTACTTGCGTTTATGGTTAATGTATATAGCCTATAGCCTTCCTCATTAAATGGGCTATCTAACACTGAAAGAATTTCTCAAATCGGACCAGTAGTTCCTGAGATTAGGGCGTTTAAGCAAACAAACGAACTCTTCAGCTTTATAGTATTAGTATTAGTATAGTATAGATTACTATTATAGTCGTCGGTACGAGGAAAAACTTCGAGAGGAAACCAGCTCCTTCAAATCATTCCATAATGTTTAATCATAGCTTATAGAACTATAACTAAAATCTAGCCACTGTAACTCTAGTCTGTAATTATTTACCCATCTATTAGAGAAAGTTATTTAATACCGTGAGCTCGCAGCCCCGACCACTAACTAAGGGCTTTGAATATTAGACAAAAGGCTTTTCATTCTGATTTACACAAAATCGTTATTTCAGGCTTCTGTATGAGCACTTTAATATTTGAAACTGTATTGAAGTTTGAGTTTATAGAGATAACCAGAGTTTAGTGGTTTATTAAGTGGTGGGCTAATTTGAAAAACAATGTTTTCAACTCCCGATTTTCGCTTGAGATTGAGTACCTACTTCGTAGATCTGATTTTCGTAGATATGTTAATGAACAAATGGAATGGACGTAGAATAAACTTCTCGTATTCTTATTAATTTGTTGTTCTTAAATCTTCATACGTAAGAAGTCTGTGTACTGATACTATTATAATATCGTTGCATTTCTTTTCGTCGATGAGTGTTTTAACGTAATTTATATACCCTTTTATTAAGTGTTGATAAGACTGGTATGTTTCACTAATTGATTAATTTAACACAAACGAATTTGTCGTCTTAAATTGAAACTCTATCTGGGTCAAGTCGCAGTCAAAAGCTAGTTCCTCATAACTAACATCATATCCCGCGTTATAAAACCTTTCCACAAAAAATAACATCCCAAAGTAATAATTGAAAAAAAAATACAAAGCAATTAGTCTGAGGCGATTGTTTACGGAATAATCCATCGTTATTTCATAACCAATTTTATCTCTTGACCTTAAAGTTCACTTTCCACCAGCAAAACGCGATTATTTGAGCACAACATCTGTGTCTGAACAAGGAAGAAAAGTCGCGTTGCTAAGTAACCCGTATGTTGAGCAGAAGGCCACAGTCCGTTATGGGCGCCGCGACCGTGAATTCGCCTAAAAAGAGACAATAGGGCCGTTATGGAACTCGAGTGGAGCGTGTGTAAAGTACTGTATACTTGTAATATCTATTACTTAGTACATAAGAACTAATATGTTCAGCTAGGTCTGTTGCTGACTGTACGTGAGAATAATGTTCCAAATAAGTGCCAAGTTATCTGACGTTAATTTATGATTATGTCTATTTACGCTAGCATTGACTGATAATAAAGAAAATTAAATACATTTCCGTACTTGTACACCCTTTCCTAGCACTAAACTTGAAGAACCAATGGTTTACTTAGTACAAGTACACTGTAACCACATTGTCCCCTTGTATCAATGAAAGTTCTCTCTCCTTAAAATTTTTTAAATGAATCAATATGATGACCTCATTTATAATTTGAGCTAAGATCTTTTAAGCGCATCCAATTCCCCTCAGTTCCTCTTATGCCCGATATCCTCAGATGATCAACATGCAGAGGTTTCCACAATCCTCTAAGAAAGATAGTAATGATGATTTAACTTTCGGTCGGGATTTCCTCCCCCTACTTTCACTTTGATATGGAAATTTCCGATTTTTTTATTATTTATATGATTGCAAATACATAAGTATGGTGGTGTACATAGAAGTCGATCGAGTCGACTTCCCGAGTGAGAACGTATACCTGTTTGCTTATCTTGAACATTAAAAAGAAAGCATTGACTTGAAACAGTCTCCAGTTAACGGGACTGGCCCTTTCGGGTGTTGCCGGCACGATTCACGAATCGAAGCCGTAAACGTGATGCCGATGTGGAACTAATTGGGTCTCCCAGTTGATTTAAGAGTGTAATGAAGGGACTTTTGATATTTCGTTCGAAAGATAAGGTTGTGAATGTGGTGAAGTCAGAACATATTAGAATAACACACAGAGGGTTAGTTATTATACTTTAAGAAGGTCTCTGTAAACTTGTCCATCCTTGTAAATAGTGATTAATATATATATACGATCGAATTAAGAACCTGCTTCTTTTTTGAAGTCGGTTGAAAAGAAGGTTGACTGACTCGATGGCGTATTTGGTAGTGACTCTACCCTATGCGCCAAGAGTTGTGGGTTCGATCCCCACCCAGGACAAACATTCGTATGATCAATACTTGTGTTTGAATGTTAACACCCACACACAGGTCTGGGTGTTAATATTTAATATTTAAATATATATGTGGGGTATAGGGGTTAATAGAAAACGGAACTCTTTTCGGTGAATTTCTTGTATTGTTAAAATACAATTAAGTACAAATAATTATTTAGAGCGTCGTTCGTCTTAAATCTTAATGCTTTTGTCGTTTCTAACAGACTCTCCGTCTCTCGCTCCTTCCCTCATTCGTCGTATCATTCTTTCGTTCATTCGTCACATTCACTCGCCTTATGTTCCATTTCTCTCAACACCCACATATATGTAATACCACTGTTGATTCTGATATCCGTAACACAAGTGCTTAAGCTAATTACCTCGGAGTCAGATCAATGTATGTGATGTAAAAAAAGGGCCCGGTGTCCAACTACAGATTCAAATCCTGTAACTAGGAAATATTCCTGTAATGAAGATGATCATTCGCATTTCATGTCATAATGTATTAAGTATGTAACCGTTAACTAACATGCATTACCGTATACATGTATGTTGTAGTATTGTAGTCTAGAAGTAGGAAATAGGTACGCCAGTATAACAATGTACCTATTGTATTTTATTATTTACTTAACAGAGTCATAGTGTCGGCAACGAATACATCATGTGACCTTCTGCCAAATATAACTTGGTAACACAACTTCCCAGTTCAGTCACAAATAAGAAGCTCAAATAACAGTTAAAAAGTGAGTTCATGATGAAAATTATAAAGAGGGTGTTCTGTCGATAGATTTGCTCGTTGTCGTGTTATTGAAGGCTGCTATACCAGTGACCGGACACACTTCAAAGGTTTTTAGTTCTAAAGCTAACGAGACTGGCTCTTCCGATTAGAACGATTCACGAAACCGACAAGCGTGATGTCGACGGTCGATCGAAATCGGGATTTCTACACCTGTGTCGAGGGCTCGAAGTAGAGATGTTAAGAACTCGAGTCTTTTGAGTCCTAATTCTTAGACTCGGCTCAATTTTGCATGACTCAGTGAACTAACTAATCTCCGAGTCTTGAGTCCAACCGAGCTTCAGTCTTTCGTCTTTCTTTACAATAGAACTCGAGTCTTAAAAAGAGCTCGAGTCTTAAAAAGAGCTCGAGTCTTAAAAAGAGCTCGAATCTTAAATAGAGCTCGAGTCTTAAAAAGAGCTCGAATCTTAAATAGAGCTCGAGTCTTAAAAAAGCTTGAGTCTCAAGTTTTGAGCGTATTAAGGTTTAATAATGTTAATAGATGCAAATTATTCTGGCCTTTATACATACTTATATGTGCGTCATCAGATCAATTTTGATAGCTTGTGATTTTATTTGATTTCTGTATTTTCTTCTGCGGCTTATTATATTTATTTTATTTTCTTATTATATTTTGAATATTAAAATAATTTTTCATGATGATTAAAATGATTTTTCCTATCAATTAACGCTTTTATTTTTTCAAAATACGCTTCTGATTTTATGAGATATATTATCTCACAAAAGTAACATTTTATTTCCTGATTTAAAAAGGAACTCCAAACGGAAAAGAACTCGAGCTCGACTAGCCCCGTAAAAACGACTCGAGCGCATAAAAAGACTCGAGTTCCATGTTGCGCTCAAGAGCTCATATAGACTTTAGTTCTCTAGTCTTGGAAGTCTTATTGTAACGAGTCGAGTCGTGCAATTTGTCAGTCGAGCTGAAAATTTAGGACTCAAAAGACTCGAGTTCTTAACATCTCTAGCTCGAAGGGAAGCTCCAGCCATGACGTGGTTGTGTAATTTTCAACTTGCGACGTGCTTCTCAGACGAGTATACGTCTTCGGATCTTGTATAAAAAAATGCCGGCTGGTTTAAATCCATTCTAAATAATTTTGAAGGTATTTGATATATAGTTACTGTACGTTGAAGAAGCAAGTGAGGTGTGTAACGATCGTGCCATATGGCGTTCAGTTCTCTCTGCCTACTCCGCTAGGGAAGTGGCGTGAAGTTTAGTTAGTTAGTTACTGTACAGTTAGCATGTACGAGTATAATAAGAGTTATGTATGAATGTCAAAGAGCGGTAGGTAAGTACCGCGGCATACGAGTATGGATGTCCATTCTCTGCCTACCCTGCAAGGGAATTTGGTGTGCAATTAGTTACGTGTTAGTATATCCAGTTGGTCGATGTTAACTTCCATGGTTTGAAGTATCCTCAAGGACTACCAGGGAACTGAGAATTCAAGTGTAGATAATCTCTAGTAACTTGAATAATGGAATAAACAAGAATAGATCAAACAAAGCACTGTCTTTTGTTTTGTTTTTGGAAATTTTTAATAGTTTCTTTATTAAAAAGTACCCGCGTTCACCCGCGTTTATGGTTAATGTTATATATAGCCTTCCTCGACAAATAAGCTATTTAACACTAAAATATATTTTTTTTTGTATAAAGTCTGTTTCTAGAAATATATGTTGTATAGTGGCGCATGGTATAGATAGACGCTTAGAGGTTAACTACCGCATTTTTTAAAAATATATATTCAATGTAAGCTACGTGTATTATTTCAAAGTTATTTTCCTCACCTGTAATATAGACATTGTTGCTTCATTTATAGACTAGGATTGAATCCCTTGATTACGCTAATTAAACGATTTATAACACAAATTAAAGCGTCTGAAAGACGATATCAGGAGATAAAACCATGAATAGAAGTTAATTCATTAATCTAATAATATCTTATGTTAATGGAATAATACATGTATACACACATTATGTCATGCCTTTTTAGATGGAGTATTACTTGATCAAAATGTAACAGTTCGTGTTTCACCTGAGTAAAGTTTTACTCAGGTAAAACGCGATCAACTACTAAGCCGATCTGTTACATAGTGGTAACAACTAAAAATACGAACCAACGGAATTTGGCTCAGTCAACAGTTCAAGTTCAAACACCGATTGAAAAACAACATCACCATTATATTTTGAAACCGCATTTAATTTTAACACCAAAGATTTAAAGGCCTTTTAAAGGTGGCTAGATGTAACATGTAATTATAGAAAAAATACCAACACATGTCTGAGTCATATTTGTTTTTAAACAAGTAAACAATTAAACCGTTGTCTTATTGTAAGCACGCAAGTGTTCCATGTTACCTAGTGAACGGACTAAAGAATTTAACAGACATGAAAAGGTGTTTTGTATAAGTAATTTAAATTGCAAAAGCCGAAACGAGGCAATGCGTAACGACATAATTGTTCGATTTTCACTAATGTGAGTAATGAGGCGGCTTAATGTACTTTAGTTAATAAATATGCTATGCAGAACATAGACATATTTCACTATAGTTAGCGATATCTTATGAATTTTCGCACTCCATAACAGAAGTCACCAAACTAGTTTACGAGTATATTAAAAACCCTCTATGGATCGCTCCTTTAGGTCCAAAATAAGGTGATTGCAATGTTACAACATGTGGTATGTTTCTTCTTTGGTTTAGACTTCAGGATAGACCCTTGGGGTTTAGTACATTTTAGGAATCATTGATCTAAACCGTTATTGTCATAAAATAGCATAATATATACCTAATATATAAATGTCAAGAAAAATATAGATTTTACCGAAAACGTGTTTTTTCAATTATAATAAAATTGATCGGCAGAAAATATATGCTATAAAGTCCCTCCTCGATGTGAGGGTCGTAAACCCTTATGAGGGATTGCAAAACCTTTTAGGGCATCGCTAAATGTTTTCCCACGCTAAGGAATAAAATGTTAAACCAATAAAACGCATAAAATGTTTGAAAAACACTCCGCTAAAATAATACTAGGTTAACGTTGATAAATACTTGACCACGAGATAAGAGAGGCCGATATACTCGCGAATTGACACTAATGTATTGCTTGTTTATTTAAATTATGCAAATGTATGATCTACGAAGTGCATAAGATCCGAAGCAGGACACATGAATATGCAGTTTGCGCAGTACATAGACAACTACGTGACAGCCGCTACATAGTATATGAGAAATACATTACTTACATTGTAGGTAGGTTTAACGTGTGCAATATCTATTATTATGTACATGTACTGTCTACTAATGTGTACATTATATGCTACACTAAATGTTTAAAGTGTACACTCGGCTTACACGTGCTTCTACAGTTTTTTATTAAATCACTTATTGTAGCTCACATCGGTATTTTAATAAAGGACAATTTTTTTCTTAAATATTTTTCTGTTCTTTCTCAGTAAACTACATTAAACTGTGATAAAAATTACAAAAGAATATAAATATCAGTTATTTTTGTACAATTCTGAATACCTACGTGTCTACGCGAAAACAAAGGACATGTTGCTTAAAATATAGTACTTACTAATAATAATATGAGAGAAACATTGTCGCCGCCAACTCGTGTAAGAAGCGTGGTCCAAGTTACAAGGAAATAAATATTATCAGATATAGGTTGTACAGTAATGTACAGCCAATGTGCGACAAGTTGTATTTTTTTGTTTATTTCGTTTTTGGCTTTAGTATAATTTAAAAAATAACTGCTGTTAAGCCACTTTCTCGTTACCCAGAGGAAATCACACACATTGATCTGACTCCGAAGTAAGTAGCTTAAGCACTTGTGTTACGGATATCAGAATCAACAGTGGTACTACAAATATATACTTAAATGGTGTATATTAACACCCAGACACAGAACAAACGCAAGTTTTCATCATACGAATATTTGTCCTGGTGGGTATCGAACCCACAACTCTTGGCACATGGGGCAGGGTCACGAATGCACCATCGAGCTATAAATATCGGTACGTCGACATTGTAAAATAATTACTAAGTCTTAACTTTCTTACTTTGTAATAAGATTATTAGATATTTATTAGATCCTGTAACCATGATCTAAGGGTTACGACAGTCAGATCGGCAGCCGCTTCAAGGTAATCACCAGCCTCGATAATTTCGAGATCATGGTCTTAGCTGACCCTTATTAAACACGGGACGTAACGCTAGGAAGATGTTGCTGATTAGTTTTCTCACACTTCGACCATCCCGCTAGTCGCTTAATTTCGTATCGGTGCGCGCGCGCACGCCGCGTCTTCCCTGATTTATCGTTCGCCACTTATCTCGCATGTGGCCGGTAGCTCGCTCCTTCGCTTATCATATTATTAATTAGCTTTGCAACGTTTACGTTCGACAATCGCGCTAAGTGCCCGACTCCCTGGCCACTTAGCATTATGATTTATGAGCTAATGCAATTGGTCCTGTACACGTGTCCGACTGGACTATACTTTGGTAAATTGGATTCGATTTTACACTGTTTGCGGAATGTACATACCTACATATGCTATCAATATTATGGTTCCATATTTGGGCGCCTACTGAGCGGTGGTAGCTCAATGGTAAGGACACGTGCCTCTTAACCGAGGAGTGCGGGTTCAAACCCGGGCATGTACCTCTAGATTTTAAAAAATCTATGTACATATTTATACCACTAGCTCGACGGTGAGGGAAAACATCGTGATGAAACCTGCAAATTCAAACAACTTTGAATTTGTAACCATGATCCAAAAATTGTCTGGTTCCCCTATCTTAGGGTTACGAAGGTCAGATCGGCAGTCGCTTCAATGTAATTACCAGACTCGCTAAATCCTGGATCATGGTCTAAGCCAGTGATTCCCAAAGTGGTCCAGGTGGACCCCCAGGGGTCCACGGGAGACTTGCTGGGGGTCTACGTAGGCGTGAACAAAAATGGGGGTCCATAAGATGCTAATGGGGGTCCACGAAAATTTATCTGCTTTTCTTGGACATTATTCACACATAGCCACTAGTCCCAAACTAAGCAGAGCTTGTGTACTATGGGTACTAGACAACCGATAAACATACTTAAATACTTTTTTTTTTGTAAATACATACTTATTATACAGGGTGTATCGTAAATCGTTTAAAACCTCTCGGCCACGTGGTCTATAGGTCACCCTGAACAATGTTTGTTCTACGACTTATCCAATCTAGACATTAAATTTTTCGACTTCCCATACAAAATGACCAAACAGCTGATCGAGGTTTGTATGGGAAGTCGAAATATTTAATGTCTGTATTGGATAAGTCGTAGAACAAACATTGTTCAGGGTGACCTATAGACCACGTGGCCAAGAGGTTTTAAACGATTTACGATACACCCTGTATATAGAAAACACCTGGACAGATACAAACAAACATGTTCATGCACACAAATGTTTGTACCCCGCGGGATTCGAACCCGCGACCTCTTGGTTCAGAGGCAGCGTCCACTACCACTGAACCAAAGTGGCCGTCAATAGTAAAGAGCAAGCATAGTTTTTATAAGGGCCTACCTACATTATTTTAAGTACCTAACTAAGCAGATAATATTTTAATAAGGCAAGCGACTGTTACTTGTCTAAACTTGCGTATGATATTACGTACAATTTCGTGTACAGACTTGCAAAGCGCTGTCCGCCCGACAATGCTTAAACTTGTTCAGACATGAATTTGATCACCACTATAAATACTTGATGCCAAAGGCAAACTCATTCATTTGTTTCCGGAATTTCGAAAAAAAGGTGTGAGAAAATTTATATCAGTGATTGCTAGTGCCGAAGAAAAGTAAGTACTTACCTTTTTTTTTGTTATAGTAATTAAGTATTTTGTTTACGTGTACTAGTCAGTTGATCACAACTGCTTGTATAGATAGGTGACTTAGTAACTTACGGATATTTTAATTGTCCTCTTTCGATTTGAAGACAAACACAGCACGTTTTATTCAATTGTTTTTTCACGAGAGAAGCACTGCCTCTCTAAAAAGGCCGAATAAGCAATATTGCAGAGCAATTAAGCGTGAACTCATTGATTTGATGTTAGTTATGGTTTTTATGGACAATTTTGGGATTTCGACTTTTATTTTTTCCTACACAAATTTGATCAGCATTCGATACTGAGTTTTTTATTTGTAGTATTAAAAATTAGTGGTAAATTACCTAATTTACCACTAATTTTTAACAAATACAGACGTATCAATTTTAAAGTACCTACTTTAAAATTGATACGTCTGTATTTGTCTTAGCGGTTTATTAGTTGGTCCCTTCACAAGCCGTAATTCTATTCCCGCGTGCTGACAAAGGCTGCGGTGTGATACCTATATTCAGAAAAAAACTTGGTTACAAAAACATTTTTTTTTCAGGTAAGTTAACTGACACGAAACATGGCTACAGCAAAGAAAAAATGTCGACAATATAGTGTCGATTATTTGAAATATGGTTTTGTTCCATCAGAGGCAGGCAAACAATTGCCCATGTGTCTATTATGCAACAAAGTTTTGAGCAATGACTCTATGAAACCATCAAAGCTCGAAGATCATCTAAAAAGGTGTCATACTGATAAAATAGGTAAAGATTTAAAATATTTTCAAACATTGAAGGAAAAATATGAAAAGAGACCCACCATGCACAGTATGTTCGCTTCAACATCTCAAAGTAACGATGATGGCTTGCGGGCATCTTACAATATCTCATTACTTATATCAAAATGTGGAAAACCGCACACTATTGGAGAACAATTAATTTTACCCGCTGTTGAAGAAGTCTTAAAAACTGTTTTGCACAAATCTCCATTTGACGTACTAAAAAGAATTCCATTAAGTAACAATACTGTACAAAGACGCATTGATGAAATGAGCTCTGATATCGAATGTTTTTTGTGCAATCATCTGCAAAAAACTCATTTTTCTATACAACTGGACGAGTCAACGTTACCCGGTAATGAAGCATTATTATTGACATATGTCCGATATATTATGGAGGAAGAAATTCACGAAGAATTGCTATTTGCCAGAACTTTGGAGACTGACACTAAAGGCGAATCAATATTTAATGTACTGAGCAATTTTTTTACGGAAAAATCGATTCCATTTACAAACATTATTTCAGTGGCAACAGACGGAGCTCCTGCAATGGTCGGGCGATATCGTGGGTTTATAACTCATCTCAAAAGAATTATACCAGGGCTTACAGCTATTCATTGCGTAATCCACCGCCAACATCTTGTGGCAAAACATTTAAGTGACAGGTTGAACCAATCTCTTCATTTTGTAATAAAAGCTGTCAACAAAATCAGAAGCAATGCATTGAATACGCGTTTATTTGCTCAATTGTGCGACGAAAATGATGAAGACTTCCAACGACTGCTCTTACATACTGAAGTACGCTGGTTGTCGAAAGGCGCATGCTTAACGAGATTTTACTCTGTTTTCGATTCCGTATTAGAGTTCCTAGAAAGCAGAGATCCAGATTTAAAAGAAAACTTGATCAAATTCAAAACAGACATTGCGTATTTGACAGATTTGTTTAAAAAATTTAATGATATTAACTTGCAGTTACAAGGGGACAGCCTGAATTTAATAAAAACAAAGGGGATAATTTCGGCTTTTCTTGGGAAATTGAAATTAATGAAGCAAAACATTAGTCGGCGCGAATTCTCTCAATTTCCAAACTTGTCACAGGTAGAATGTATTGATGAGGATATCCATACCTACAGTCAACATTTAAGTGCCCTGCATGTTGACTTCAAAACCAGGTTTGAAGATATGCTGACAATGGATATACCACCATGGATCATAAATCCATTTGATGAAACGGAAGTGGCCAATGTTGTATTACAAGAGGAGCTGCTCGAGCTAAGCACCAATGAGGAGCTGAAGGTGAAATTTAGAAAAGGCTACCAAACATTTTGGCTGCAAGCAGAAATACCCGAAAAATATCCTGGACTGTGGGAAATCGCAAGGAAATTTTTAATAGCTTTTCCCTCGTCATACCTTGTAGAAAGGAGTTTTAGTGCCGTTACAAATCTCTTAACAAAAAAAAGGAGCAAATTAAACATCACAGAGCGGGGGGATTTGCGGTTATTGCTCACAAAAATAAACCCAACATTGATCGTTTGCTGACACTCCACCAAATACATCCTTCCCATTAATTAAAATTGTGACTTACCTTTTTAATTTTTTCTTGCAATTCTATTCTTTTAATAAATAAAGTGTTATAAAATGTACCATTTTTCGTTTTTATTTTACCTGTCGGAATATAGGGACAGAACTCAGAAGCGACACTTTTTCATTTTTTGGCGACTTTAAGAATGTGGTAGAAATGTAGCAGCAGGGGGTCCATCGAAACTAGTAACATTTTGAAAGTGGTCCACGAGAAAAATAAGTTTGGGAACCATTGGTCTAAGCGGACCCCGTCTAAGCACGGGACATAACGCTAGGAAGATGATGATTTGGGCGCCTACTCTTTGTTCGTCTGTGGAGTAGTCAACATGCAATAATTTTTAATGTATTTATGTAAGGTCTATATTAACGTAGATGCACATATAGGTGGGAGGGGTTCGTTGGCAGGTATAGCGTTCGCAGGGCCATTCTCCAGAAGCGATGCGGCGGAACATCCCGGGTGTTTTATTCAGTAGGAGTCTGACGTAGTGCCGCAGTTCCCCCGAGCCGTGGAAGACCCATGACAGATTTCACCCGGGAAATAAAGAAAAATAAGGTGTATAAATAGGTATAGAAGTTTTTTGCTTAAATTATTGATCAAGTTACAAAACTTCAAATTTATTGATTAGACGAGAGATATTTGGCGAGATTTGGTGTACCTTCAAAGTCTAGATTTCTAGAAAGACATACAAAAGAAAAGTCTGTTATCTTAATTTAAAGCTATTTTATCTCCTCCCTACTAACGCAACTATAAAATTATTTATTTAATCAATAGTTAGTTATTTTGTAAATAATGGAATCATATGGAACATTTTTTTTTTAACTACGACAAAACATAAAAAAATAAATCCTTGTTATTATCAACCTTACTGGTATTGCGGTTAATTCGTGTGTGGACGACATTTAAAACAATGGATGGTCACGATTTTTTTTATCGTACCATATATGGGCCTTAGTCGATTACCGGTAATTCGAAATATCATTGATGTATTAACAACAGTTACGGTTGAATAGTGATGGCTTCCATACAAAATGTGATCTTAAATGGAAAAATTCAAGGTGTTCAAATGAATATTAATTGCATTATTTAAACTCGTTTGTTAACCTAATTAATTTACTTGTGGCACAGTGTTTATTAAATGTAATCCAATATTCCATCAAATTTACCATTTTGTTTTTGCTCCCGAACAAGTTTTTCGGCATAAATTGGATCGTTTGAATTTATACCCGAATCTGGAATCTGATATTGGTCTACTTTACTTACCTACCTTGTTTTTCTTCTAGATGAAAATAATTTAATATTACGATCAAGTCAACAAGTCTGTTGTCACGCAAAATTACTTTTCTTATTAATAAATATTTTTTTATTTATTAATAAGAAAAGTAATAGGTAATAAGAAAATAAAAGTAATAACAAATTAAAAGGTTTTGTTAAAGTTAATAATATGCTATTGCGTTTCATGCGTTATATCGCTAGTTTATTTTATGATTTATTATTTTATGTCGATCGAGTGTTTAAAAAATATGATCAACAAGTTATTTATATTTAAAAAAACCCCGTATTTTTTTGATTCCAGGCGTGATAAGTCGCGGGGTGTCGTCGGACTATATATTAAATAAGAAAAATCAATTTCCGATAATATTCAGCCTTAGGGAACGAAAGGTCGACAAATATACGATTTCAAACGACAGAGATTTATTTGCGTGATCACATAACTAATGTCAAATTTATATCAAGCGGCCTGATATATTGTTTACTATTTGTAAACATCATCTCATTGTTTGCGTATGTTTGCGCTAGTTTTTCTGTCCATAAATACATTTATTTTTTATTACAACTAACATATCAATACACCCGCAATCAAAGTCCAAGGAGCGATAAGCCCCTCAAATCACATTTTGACACATAAATACAATTGAAAATGGTTGGATGGTTTTATTACAAGCTTTTATTTAACTTGCAGTGTTTGTATAAATAATAATAATAATATAAATAAATATGAGACTACATCACATACTTACATTGATCTGACTCCGAGGTAAGTAGCTTAAGCACTTGTGTTACGGATATCAGAATCAACAGTGGTATTACAAATATATACTTAAATAATGGATATTAACACCCAGACACAGAACAAACACAAGTATTTAACATCCTGGGTGGGGATCGAACCCACAACTCTTGGCGCATGGGGCAGGGTCACTACCTAATGGGCCCTCGAGCTTGTCAAATGCACGGTAAAGCTGTATGTAAGCTGTTTGTATGTTTGTTTTTCTTGAAGTCTGATTGGGACTAAGGCTACTTATTTAATTTCGGTAACCTGCAATGTTATAGTATCTATCGTCTAGCTGGTTAGATGATATCATGTTACAAATCCTGTACTCAATACACAATAGGCTTATTTCCTCAAAAAATATTTTTAGTCCATAAGTTAGATTATTATAAAATATTGAATACGTATTTTGCGCTTTACGTCACTTGCACAGTAAAATTTTACAAGCCTATTGACAGTAAAATTTTAGTAGCCAATCGTAAATATAAATCGTGTTTAATGCAATCGGATGGTGAAATAAATTTGTGGTTCATTATCTTGATGAAGTCATTGTGTGAAGTATTATGGTCAATTGTCAACAAGAACAATTTACTATTTAGCTGTTTCTAAATTAGGACAATATACAGAAGTAAAATGTAAAAAATAATCACACTATAATAAAGCTAATCTATAATTATTTATTTCCTAGTCTTTCCAAAGAGATTTATCTAAATGTTAAAACTAAAAACAAATGTGGGCTACTTTATTTTAGCGCACAACAATAACCTACTAACATAATGGTTAACTAAGTTAGATAGTGCTTCACAGTCAAAGTCAAAGCATTTATCGCGTTAATGTAAATCAGTTGATGATACAATTCGCAGTACATCACGTTACCCTTTTGGGCAAGCCTATTAACGTGTACAATTATACCTACATGGCTCAGACCCAAGGTAATATTTTACCTGACTGTCTCGTTGGTCTAGTGGTAGCATGCGCCGCCTAAGGACCAAGAGGTCCCGGGTTCAAATCCCGGGTCGGGCCAAAACTTTGTGGCTGGGTATTTCAATTCCGAAATTACTCAGTAACGGCCCGGAGTCAGGAAGTTGGCGGTAAAATCACCCCCGTGCCTCGGAAAGCACGTTAAGCCGTTGGTCCTGCGCCTGACCTCTCTCCGGTCATGTCGAATTGCCGTCTCACCATCTCATCTCATCTCATCGGATCTGATTTTCGTTCCTCCGCCTTCGGCATCTTCGGTCGCGCATAGTGTACGAGTGTGGGCTGTGTGCTCCTCGGCGTTGTTATATAACGCCGAGTCGTAGTCCCCCACCTCACCCCACCCCGCGCGACGGTCGGTGTCGGAGACGAATACCCGCGATCGCTCAATTTTCCCCGCGGAAGAGAGAGCGTCTGTGCGAGCGAGACGCACGGTATTTCGGACTCACCCTCACCTATTTTGATAAATAGGTCGAGGGTGAGCCACTGTGGGAGCGAGATACAAAAAATCAACAAACCGCCACCCGCATCGGACGAATAATTGCCGCGATGGAGCGTCGAGCCCCGAGGCTCCGCTCCCCCGCGATAAGGGACTCGCCGCGGTCCCCTTCCCCGCCATCGCCTGGCCCGCCGAAGGACGGAGCCGGCGAATCCCCGTGGCCGCGACCCAGACCGGCTCCAAGGATCCAAGGAGAGCAACACCACCACCATCACCACCGCGCGGAGGGAGCGATCCAGGGAGCAGCTCATGGTGAGCTGTCGTCCCTGGACACCCCCAAGCGCAGCCGCCGTCTCATGGACGACCCCAGCCCAGACGACCCGGACAAGCGTCCGCGACAGGACTCCCCGCTGCACCTGCGGGTTGAGACGTCGCGGACGCCCACACCACCGGCGAACCCGCCGGTAACGGCGACGGAATCGGACGAGGAGGAGTTCCGGGCCGCCTACTGCTCGGCCACCACAACACCAACGGGTGAGCACGCCCCCGGCCTCTCGGCCTCGACCCCGACACCAGCGCCTACAATGACGTACGCGGCGAAAGCTGCGTGCGTCCCGACGCCCCGACCCCGCTCACCACCCACTCCCGCAGCGCAGCCGACCCAAACGGCGGCTCGCCCCGCGACGAAGGGCTACCCGCCCATCGTAGTGGAGCGACTGCCCGGATGGGTCAAACACTTCGCCCAGCTCCAGAAGCAGTTGGGGTATGCGCCGAACGCCAGACCGTTTAAGTCCGGAGTTCGGTTCACTCCCAAAACTGCGGAGGAGTACCGAACTGTCCAGCGCTATCTGGTCGACCTCTCGGAGCGGGACGCAACGGTGCAATGGCACTGTTACAGCCCGGCCGACGAGAGGCCGACCAAGATAGCCATCCTGGGGTTGCCCTCGGACACCCCCCCGGAGGACATTAAACAAGCACTGGAGGCCTTAGGCTTCCAAGTGCTACATGCCCGACACATCCCACCCAAAGGGGATAGGGCTGGCTGCGTCCACCACGTCGCGCTCTCGCGACTGGACAGGGAGGAGCTCGCGAGGCTATACGCCATCGATGAGCTTCTCTACATGCCAGGCGTGAGAGTGGTGGCGTGGAGGGGCCGCCAAGGGCCCAGTCAGTGCCACCGCTGCCAGGCATTTGGCCATTCGTCGGCCAACTGCCATCGTGTGGCCAAATGCCTTAGGTGTGCGGGTGAGCACACGACTAAGGACTGCCCCCGCTCTCGCGAAGCGACGCCCAAGTGCGTCAATTGCGGAGGCGAGCACACTGCGAACGATCGCAGGTGCCCGGCCTTCCGCAAGCTCGCGCGCAAGAGCGGGGTGAAAGTCCCCCCACCACTGCCCAAAAAACCGCCCACAACCACCACACGTAAGGCGACGGCGGTGACGGTGCCCTCGGCGGATATGCCGGAGGCAACCCCCGGGCAAACACTGGCCCCGCCGGCCAACGAGCCCGGCCAAGCCAACCGCCGGCGCCCTCGCAGGCGCAGCGGCAAAAAGCCCAAGAGGGTGGAGGCCGCGGCGCCCGCGGTACCCGAGGTACCGTCGGCGCCGCAGCCACCCCAACCTCGACCCAAGCGGGTCAGGGCCCCAACCGCCCTACAGCGGCCGTCGACCCCGCCGCCGCCGCCGCCACATAACACCACAGCGACACGGCCCGTACAGGCCCATCACGCCGCTAACACGCCGCACCACAACAACTCGTCCTTCACACAGGCGATGAGTGACCTGGAGGACATGGTGATGAGCTTGCTCATCGACTTGCTCGCCACCTTGTCCCGGGGGGAGAATCCCACTCCCGCTATATGCGCCGCGCTAGCGCGCATAACGGCCAATAGGACCGTTAGGCCCATCGCCGCCTCATTCACGCATCATTCAGTAAACTACTAATAGTTTACTGGAACCCGGGAGGGATAACCGCCAAACAAAACACCCTAAGGACACTCGCCCTGACGTATAATCCACACATTATACTTCTGGGCGAAACCTTCTTACACCCAAATCAAACATTCAGACTCCCTAACTATTTTACGTATCGGAGAGACGAACTGTCCGGGAACGGCCGCGCCTACAGGGGGGTAGCCGTACTCGTTAGGCGGGACGTCATCCACGACTCAGTTGAGGAGCCTGAATATAAGATAATTACATCGCTGGGCGTGCGAGTAAACGCAGGACCACAGGAACTGCGCGTATTCGCTGCGTACAGACCCCCGGTCCCCGTCCTTCACGAGGGTGATCTCGCCAACATTTTTCACGGGTCCACCCCGACCCTGTTGGCCGGCGACTTGAATGCGAAACACCCCTCATGGGGGTCGCACTCAATGTCGCCGACCGGCAGGAAGTTGAGCGAGGCTGCCGCCGAGTTGGACATAGAGATCCTAGGTCCCGACTCCCCTACCCATTACCCGGCCAACGACAACCATAGGGCGGATGTGTTGGACATCGTCCTCACACAGGGGGTGCATCGCCCCGTAACTGTGGACGTTCTATACGACGTTGATTCCAACCATATGCCCATATTGGTTACGGTGGATACCCAGCCTAGTACCAAATCCTCACTCCCTCCCCGCCCCCGCACCAACTGGGACGCCTACACCGCGGCGCTGCGTGATGTGCGCCTAAGTGGTCCCCTCGCCTCCCCGGAGGACGTGGAGGCCGCGGCGGGGCACATCGCGGAGCGCATCTCGCGAGCGCAAGAGCAGGCGCAATCCCCCCCTCGCCCCCGCTCCCGTCCTTCCCACACTACACTGCCGGCGAATATACGCGATTCGCTGGCGCGCAAACGTAGGCTGAGGAAGCAATGGGCCGAGACGCGTTGCCCGGTCCTGAAGAGGGAGCTGAATAGGCTCTCTGCCGAGGTCTCGGATGAGGTCCAAAAGTGGCGTGGTGAGTCGTGGGAAGCCAGGGTGGACCAGGCTTCCGAGAACCCCACAAACCTTTTCGAGCTGATTCGTCGACTCTCGAACACCCCAGCCCCCGTCCAACCCCTAGTTGACGCAACGGGCACTAAGTGCTACGAGGCGCAACAAAGGGCGCAGATCCTTGCCGATCACCTGTCAGTGCAATTCACTCCACACCCCATTCCCGTCGACGTCACTCCTTCCGTCATCCAGCACCACTCCATGGTCGAAAGCCAGGTCGCCGGATACCTGTCGGACCCGACACCGCCGCTGCGGGGCGATTTATATATCTCCCCGTCAGAGTTGCGGAAGGCCATCGCGCGGTTACCCAAGCGAAAGGCCCCCGGTCCAGACAAAGTAACGACGGCCATGATCCGGTATATGCCCCCGGGGTGCACGGTCGCGCTAGGGAGGCTTTTTAACGCCATCCTGCGCACGTCGCACTTCCCGGAAGCATGGAGAACCGGGAGTGTTATTGTTCTCCCCAAACCGGGGAAGGACCGACGACTCCCGGGCAGCTATAGACCGATCACCCTATTATCCCATCTCGCTAAGTTGTTTGAGCGACTGCTACTGCGGCGGCTAAGACCATTTATTCGTCTTAGAGACGATCAGTTCGGCTTCCGCAGCGGCCACTCTACAACGCTCCAACTGACGCGGGTTATCCACTTCCTGGCGAGCGCAACAAACCGGGGACACCGACCCGTCGGAGTTTTTCTCGATATAGAGAAGGCCTTCGACAGGGTTTGGCACCCTGGCTTGCTGTATAAGCTCATCCATCTTAACCCCCCTCCACCCCCGGCCATCATCCATCTCATTCACTCCTTCCTGAGCGGTCGCTCCTTTCACGTGAGTGTAGAGAACGCCGTATCCCAACCCGCACCGATCCGGGCAGGGGTGCCCCAGGGAAGCTGCCTCAGCCCCCTACTATACGCCGCCTACACAGACGACATGCCGTCACCGAGAGGGCCGTCGGAATGCGAAGAGCGGGGCGTAATGCTCGCTCTTTTCGCCGACGATAGCGCGTATTTCGCGTCCTCGAGGAAGCTCGGCCTAGCGCTGGATAGGCTGCAGACGGTGCTGGATGCGCTCCCGGATTGGCTCGATAAGTGGCGTATGGCCGTCAACGTGGGGAAGACGACCGCGCTATCTATCGCGACCAGGAGAGCGCCCGGCCCTCCACTCCGTCTCCGGGGACAGGAGATCGAGTGGGGGACGACTGTCACCTATCTAGGGTGTCGAATAGACAGGTCGCTGCGCATGGTACCCCAGGCGACGCACGCCATTAATATGGCAAAGGCGGCCCGGGCCGTGCTGCGGCCTGTCTTAACGTCAAGACTACCTGTGCCAACAAAACTATCCATATACAAGACCTACATTAGAAGTCGAATTACATACGCCATGCCGGCCTGGTATGGACTATGTAATAAGGCGACTAAAAAGCGACTCCAGGCACAACAAAACATCGCCCTCCGCATCATCACGGGGGCGGGACGCTACGTCCGCAATGACGTCATCGCCCGCGACCTGAAGATGCAGTCGATAGAGGACTTTGTGGTACTGTCCGCGCGTCGAATGTACGACCGCGCGGATAACGGGCCACACAAGCACCTCGTTAATATCGCGCCGCTTCATGCTCGGCCGCCTGACCCATTGGGACGCGCACTTCCCCGCGAACTCATCCTCTCCGGGGATGAGGAGGGCAATGTGGGCACGCAACTCACTACACAGGTTGCACCCTCCCAAACACACCGCACACCAACACCCCCACCCACACATGTACACGTCGCACATACACCCGTTACACAGTTACTCACCGCACAAATCCACCCATGCGCCTCGACTGCGCTGCTCCCCGCCAACCCAGTCGACCCCTCCCACCCTATCCCCAATCCTACCCCTAACCCCCGTCCCCGTCCCCGCTTCAGGGTCGTAAGCGGGAACCCCAGGACCTGTTTGCTGAGCTCGCACCACGACCCAATGCGCAGCGACACAGGCCCTGACAGACAGACGGACGAGAATTAGGACAGACAGACACGACCGACGTGAAATTTGTTAACATGCCCCCCCCGACAGACTGACCGACTTCCTCCCCTTTGCGCCGCACCTGTAAGCCGCACCCGCTCGCTGGCAGACTCACTGGGCTTCCCCAACGGGTTCCACCCGGTGGGTCTGACCGCGCCGAGGGTGCGCCGGATAGCGCAAGGGGAGGACTCTCCCAGCCGAGAGGCCTAGAATACCCCGAGCTTGAAGAGCTCGGGAGAAGATGTCCGGGCAAAGAGCTCCCCGCTCGAGGCCCGAAACCGCCCCCCCTAGGGGTGATGAAACCCGACGACGACGCCGTCTCACCGGACTATGAGAGTGAAGGAATAGAGAGAGTGTTTGCGCACACACTCGTGCACTATAATATTTCCTGCGCAGTTGGCTAATCCTCGTTGAGATTTGCCGCTGTGACCGATATCGGTTAGGAGGAGATTATTATTATTTTATTAATATTTTACCAAAACGGTAACATCATCGGGCAACATGTTTAATGGTAAACACAAAATAAATGGCAACAGCAATGTTTATGTTTACAAGGCGGAAAATAGATTTGAGAAACACCTTGTGGGCTGTAGTTTACTTCGGGTTTTGTTACCTGTTTACTTATAGCTCAATCTGTGCAAGTGTGCCAACAAACTCGTAGATCAAATAGGGGTGTGACCGCTCTCCAGTTAAACCAATTTAGCGAATGGGTAAACATCCCGAATATTCTATTAAAATGCCACTTCTTGGCTTGAAGAGCAACAGTAGCTTGGTCTATTGATGGTTGATTACAGAGGCGCCGTAATTAAAGTATCGGAATAGTTACCTAAAGGTAAATATCATCGCCTCTTCCGATCATTTGAAGACTTTTCAAAGATAGAAAAATTTAAAAAGTTGAAGGTACGTTGTCGGATTTGAACTTACCCACCCCAACTTCGCATTTTGTAGGCGGTTTAATTTACTGACCGGTTATTACAAGGAACTTCTCATCATGGTGTTCGCTTGCCTATCTTGCGATACAGTAGGCAGTATGTTTGACTTTACTTTAACATAAAATTCCATTGAACAACGCAATTAATCAATCAATGTTAACTAACAATATACACTAGTCAGTGCTGGATCTAGCCAATGCGTGGCCCGTAGCAAATGTTTACCAAAAACCGGCCAAGTGCGAGTCGGACTCGCGCTCAAAGCGTTTCGCACCATATCGAGCAAAAGACGGCATTAAAATCACGTTTGTTGTATGGAAACCCCTCTTAAATATTTATTTTAATCTGTCTTTTGTATTTGTTGTTATAGGGGCAACAGAATTACATCATTTGTGAAAATTTTAACTGTCTAGCTATCACTGTTCATGAGATACATACAGCCTGGTGACAGACGGACGGACGGACTACGGAGTCTTAGTAATAGGGTCCCGTTTTTACCCTTTGGGTACGGAAATCTAAGAAGGCCCTTACATACGAAAATTGCCTCTTGTTATCTAAGGGCCTTTTGGATCTTAGTCCAATGGGGTCTCCGTTTACGAATGTAACGCGGGGCCCTCCAAAGCGCGGGGCTTGTAGCTTTTGACCTCTTGGTATATAGCTAATCCTGCATTGACACTTTCTTTTTATAACAGTAATTGAAATTGGGTTGACGGCAATTTGTTTTTAAATTACGTTCATTATAGTCCACTAGCTATTAGTCGTAAACTAGACTGAATTGAATACTGATATCTCAATATTAATTGGGTTAAATGATATTTAGATAGCCACTCGGCGTGCGCACGCGCAGCTGTTGCTATGCGCGAGCGTACCGGCGCTAGGGTTGGCTATGCAAGCTGGAGGTGTCGTGGACGTTCCCCTCATTCCCAGTTGTCGCCGCTGGGATTGTCATCGGGGACAGTTGGGAATGAAAATTGAATATTATAAATTATTATTGTCCTTATTTCAGCTCCTCTGTCACTACAACCGCGCATTCACTGTTGTGGGCACGATAGTCATGCCTACAACCTTAACTGGGCCCTAAGTATATACGAGACAACGTACATCGCCAGAATCTATTGTCCCGCTAGGAGCAAATGTTTCGTATGATGAACACGGACATTTGTACTCGATTCATAGATGTTTATAAACGTATTTAAAAGTACGTCTATGTTTGCTTAGTATCCATAGCACAAGTTTATACGGAAACTTTATTTAGAACTGGGGAGTTGTTGTGTCAGTCCGCAGAATTTATTTATTATTATTTATTGATTACCCCGGTCCCCACTGGGCAGCCCTGCGCGTCCGCCGGTGCGCATGCGCGGTGGTGCGTTGCTCGTAGCGTATGCGTTGTTAATTGCGCCTCCCGTTGCCGGCGATTTCTTCGCCCATTCACGCGCCAATCATAATCGACCACGGCAATATACTCGGTAAATGAAACTGACGTGTGTCGTAAATGTTAAGTCGAATGAATAAATAAATATAACTCTCCAGACAGACACACCAATTCCCTAGTTCCAAACTAAGCATGTGTGCTATGGATACTAGGTGAGCTTAAAGACGTTTATAAACATCCATGACTCGAAAACAAACGTCGATGTTCATCACACAAAACATTTGCCCCTAGCGGGATTCGAACCCACGACCTATATTGGTTATGGTTATATATGATTATACGTATATTGGTATAATTGTATAAATCTTTATTTATAATAATATTATTTATAAAAATGGATTGCTGTTGCTAAAACTCAAAAACAGTTGACTGATTTGAATATAAAATTTTTGATTTGGTCGCAGCAGCAATTAAATGGAAAATCTGAGAATGGCGGCGGTCCGATGTTCAGTCAGTGGTAGACAAAAATTAAATGTTGTACTTAAATAAAAAAATGGAATTGGCAAAATGATCTCTAACATAACATTCGTTATAGTACAAAAATTAATTGTATGAACTAAAAAATGATATAACTACTTAGATTTTTTTCGACAATCATTATACAAAACAGATAAAAGTTTAAACAAATCTTTATAGCCTTGTACTAGTATCCGACATATTAAGCTTTCCTAATTGCGTGAAGGGTTGGAGAGAATCCCGGGATTAGTGAAACGTAGCGAAACGGATTACTCGCGTGATTGGGTGACCGGGCACGGGGCGCGTGACCACCGGCTGACTGAGGCGAGCATCTGACCGCAATGTTTATGTACCTGGGATGAGGCCCGGACCAATCCAATATATATATATATACATATATATATATATATTTTATATAATCGCGGGCAGACGATCTAGTCCTTTCAACTCCAATTTAATATAATGTGTCGAATTCGTTCCAAACATTTATACCTTTGTTTATCTTCTTCCTTTTGTTGTGTCCCGTTCCTAGTCCCGTTCCCTTTGGACCATGATACAGGATTCGGCTATTCTTTCACTAAAGAGATTTTATTTGACATCTTTCCATTAGGAACTCGTATACATATTGGGACGTTTGACAGGCCCGTTGGTCGAGTGGTCAGAGACCCTGGCCACGAAACCGAGGGTCGCGGGTTTGAATCCCGCTAGGGGCAAATGTTTCGTGTGATGAACATGTACATTTGTACTCGAGTCATGGATGTTTATATACATATTTAAGTATGTCTCTCCGTTTTCCTAGTATCCATAGGACAAGCTTATAGATTAGTTTGGAACTAGGGAATTGGTGTGTTAGTCCGGAGAATTTATTTATTATTTATTATTTACATATGTAAATATCCATAATTTTTTGAATATGCAGGTTTCCGTAGGACGATCCCTCATCGCTGACTAAGTAGGTAGGTAGGTACTTAAATAAATAAATATCAGACTACATCACATACATTGATCTGACTCCAAGATAACTAGCTTAAGCACTTGTGTTACGGATATCAGAATCAACAGTGGTATTACAAATATATACTTAAATATTCAATAATAAAACCCAGACACAGATCAAACACAAGTATTCATCGATACGAATGTTTTGTCCTGGATGGGGATCGAACCCAGAACTCTTTGGCTCATGGGGCAGGGTCACTACCGAATGAACCATCGAGCCAGTCAAACTTACAACTTAGTTTTGACATAGAGCAACTTGCCCGGGTTTAAACCAATACTCCTCGTATGTGAGAC
The DNA here is from genome assembly GCA_951394215.1 of Glyphodes perspectalis. Lineage (NCBI taxonomy): Eukaryota > Metazoa > Arthropoda > Insecta > Lepidoptera > Crambidae > Glyphodes > Glyphodes perspectalis. Next base: position 2,150,281 of record OX596209.1, on the reverse strand, counting down.
ACGTGTCCTGCCTTTTAAGCTGCCGTCGTCTTTTAAGAGATAAACAAACTAATCAACATCTCCGGCCTAGCACAATACGACCGACCACGTGTTGTGCTCAGTAGGAAATTATTCACAATTACGTTGACCTAAATCGTGTTTGTCTCAAAAACAAAATGGATGTGTGCGTGTGTTTGTGTGTGTGCCGTATGGTGAACATCTTCCGTGACAGCCCGAAATGTGTGTGGGCGATTAAATAGACGGGAATCACTGGCGCTGAGATGATAACGAGATTTTGCATGTCCGTATGTATCTGTTACTAAAACAATTAGGACTCGTTGCGTGACGATTAGTGATTAAATCATGTGCTCGATCTAGCAGAGCAAAAATTGTAACGATATATTGCTCGTTACTTTGATCGAGCAGGAAACGTCGCATCGCGTCGCGTAGTAAGTGAAACTGCCATGTATTGGACAAATGAGTAACGAAATGAATTTGTGAGTAACGTTCCGGTCAATCCCCATCAATAACTGACTTAAAACATGACCGAAGTCATTATTATGCTAAAATCATTCTGGACCAACTCCGAAAGCTGAGGATCCGTAGATACTATGGAACCTTTGCAAGTGTAGACCGCTGGTAAATGAAATAAATAATAAATAAATTAGATTAAAACGTAATAGTTATGTCTCTGCAATTATTAATGTTCCGCAAACCTTTATAAATTCAAATTCAAATCGATTCGATTCAATTCGAGAACAGCTAAACCGATTTTGCTAATTCTTTTTTAGTTGTGTTTGTTATTGTAAGGTGAAGGTTCTTATAAAAGAAAAAAAATAAAAAAGTTGCTTTAATAAAATGGGTTTTGAAAATCCGAGAACGGGGCGCTAGTTTAATATACTTATATAGGACGGACCGTTTCTTTCTAAAAATACAACTGTTCCTGAGAAACACAAAAATACATTTAATCCTATTAACAAACTCTGTATTACATTCTATGTTGAGGTCGATTATGGATCCTGTCGCTTCCCAATTAGGAACGAGTTGAACAACAAAAGTATTGTCGAGTGACGTAAGCTTTCGTCGCTGCGACGGACGCGGACACGCCGAGGCGTCACCGGAGCGCGGGAAGCGCGGAGTTGCGCGTGCGCCGGCGCGCTAACCGACGGTGGTGATAATAGATTGACAGGCGACGCGCGGTGTCGCAGGGTTGATTTAATCTAGACGGATTTTGCAGCAATCATATTTTGTTGAGATGTTTTTAAATTATGTTTAAATAGTCTTACGTATATGTAAGTTCAGATATAGTCATAACTTGCGTTGTTATAGGTATATGAACTTAGTTTATTATTAAATCTAAAACGAGCTAAGGTTTTTCTTTTTAACAAATCTGTAAAATATTTACCTTTTATCAGAACTTCGAACATAGCATACTGATTGAATTACTATGCAATTCAATTAAATCACATTCAATCGTTGCACACAAGTTAACAACGTCGCGCATCAAGATTTCAGTCGTTCTCAATTCATACATCACTCACATCACGCCCATAATCCCCGAAGGGGTAGGCAGAGTTAAATCAGCCCTTTAATCGCTTTCAGCCAAAAATAAAACCGGGCTGGGTTAGATAGAAAATTGTGAAAAAGTAGTGACAAGTGGCTAGCTCGTCGTCTACACAATCACATACCCAAAAAATCAGTTTGCACATTCTATACAAGTCCCAGACCAACATGGGACACATTTCACATGACATGTTCTTAATTCAAAAATCCAGAAGGGTTACCAATGTTACTGCAGAAATGAAAAAAATTACAATGAACCGATGACTAGTGGTAGCCCTAAAGAACAGTCACCCAACGCTTGTCAACGTAATAACAAACTGAAATAAATAAATATTAGACATCACACACATTTAATTTTGAATTATATAAGTGTGATACGGAAATCAGAATTAACAAGGGTACAAAAACGATCTATCGCAATAGATTGGATCGCAATCCAATACCATCAAAAACACTCAGCTTCGACAATTATCTTTTTCACCCGGTCAAACAACTATTATAATTTGTTCCGGTGCTTCTATCGAAACAATCGACTCTTGCATCCGAAACCAAACAAAATTGTCAAACATATATTTTGAGCATTTATCTTAATAACGTTTCTAAAACCGCAACGATAATATTTAAGGTCAACGCTGATAAACTGTTCCGGGATTAAATCTGTCTTTCTAAAATACATTGAGTGAATGAGTGATACATTTCTTGATTTCAATTTATTAATATATCTTTGCGGAACACGTTTATTTAAATATTATAAAACTAGTCATTTATCTTTAAGATCAAAGATGTATTAACAAATATATTATGTGCGACTAAGTTATGGTCTGGTTAATTTATGCTTGAATTTTGTAAACATCCTTATTTTATATTTTGGTGTCTGACAAGCCGACTTCATGACATGGTTCGGAGGCTAATGTGATCTATACACCCTTGTAAAATATGTTGTTGAAAAGAGTAAATACCGAGTTTCTTGCCGGTTTCTTCTCGGTAGAAGCAACATTCCGAACCGGTGATAGATTCATATTATTAGTTGATTTTCTTGTTGAATTGACGATTTATAAGTGTTTGTTTCAAACCTATATGAATAAAGAGTATTTTGACTTGACTTTGACTATGTCAGATTAATTTATTGCATATTATTTCAAACAACTTTTTAGTAGACAACAAAATAAATCAGTTGGTACGATTTTTTACTTACGACATAATTTTATGTTACTTTTGCCATAAAAGATATTTTATGCAACGAAACTATTAACTGTGCTTAAACATGACTTAAATCTGGACTGGTTTGGACTTTCCTACACCCATCTAGAGATGACTGGGCACTGTAGCACGGCCCTAGGCACTGTCCTACTGTCGAATCGAAACATCCAAAGACACACAATTTTCACCCAATGTTAGCTACTAGATCTTATCTTCTAGCAGTACTGTTCAGTAAGATCTCGCACCTCCGACACAAGATGTAGACGTATGCGATCGATGCGTAATGTAAAGCTTTCCATCCGTTCCAAGTGCCGCTAACAGAAGTGAATCTGTATATTATATACTACTCTCATATACCTATCAAACAGAATGCGGGATACGATATCGCTTATCATACCTTAACATTATTTCCACACTATTTTCCCTGGGATGGCACTATTATATAAATAATGAACATACCATATGAATGTACATTATCTAAATAATAGTGCTAGGATCCCCATATTTTGGAGGCTACTCCATTGATATATGGGCTACTCCCATCTAGCCTCTATCCTGTGCCATAAATTCCAGAATGTTCTGAAACACATTGCATCTTCATGCCGCCACTAACCTCTAGCGCGATTGTTTCAGATCCTGCCCTACATCGACGGGTTCAACCACGTATCCAAGATCGCAGCACTGACGGACGTGGAGATCAGCCTGGTGCGCGCGTGCGTGCAGAACCTCGTCTACTACGGCGTCGTCACGCTCGTTCCCATCTTCCAGTACTGCGCGGTGAGTGCCCTCAGGGATCAGCTGGATGTGAAGGTGTTCCCATGATACCTCCACTCAAGCGATGAATACTCCGCGGGGTCTAGTGGTATATAACTCAGCTACTCACATCTTTGATCGGAGACGGGTCACAGATGGTGGAATCGGAGAGGTGGCCTCCAATAATACTCCCCCACTCCCCGCTTAAAGAAACAGGGTTAAGCTGTATCTTATACGTCCTCAAGATTTGGAAGCTCAGACCTCGTAACATGAATTGCTAAGTGACACGCAAGAAAACTCGTGGACCTATACAAATGAAACAACAGTCCTTAAACAGGAATATTGTCGATGAGCGCTCCAGTATGTCAATTCCTTCAAACGCTTTGTGCAATTATTTACTGTTGCCCGGTTTCCTCCACTTAAGAAGCTGATCATAAATCATATTCTTGGTGCTGTCGACAGGTCTACAGTGCAACGCCCAAACTACGGCAGCTGACGCGCTGCGCCGGCCTGCAGCGCCAGTGCGTCGAGTTCTGCGCTAGATCAGGTACGAGAGCAGCCAAGCTCAAATTAATATCAAATACCTAATACCCGATACACAATGCGTTGCCTTTTGCAAAATTATGTTAGACACAGAACGCAGTTGGCACATTTTTTTTGAGTTCGTGACCACCATTGGGCAATGTTACAATAAAAAAAGAATGACTCCACGCCACTAACTAGTCGTTGAAGCTCCTCAGGTGCTCCAACTTGACACGCAACTTACGTCACGCATTGACATAATAAGTGCTCCAAATGACAGATATCCGATATCCTTATGTATCTCACTCACACATGCATAAACGTGGCTTCACGCTATTGTATGACAGCGTGGAACTGGACATATTTGCAGGCGGTAGAATTTTTGAGGAAATTTGAAAAATCTAGAGGCTCTGTAGACAACTCCTAGCCATAAACCTTGACTTTAAATATATACCTGCGTGACAACAATTCCAGACAGTCTCGGTGAAAGATTTTTTATTCATTTGGCTGTAACCTACGCTAGATACTTGGAAATAACTTTCCCCAATTACTTGTAGTACTTAGACAAATAAATTCGTGTAGGTACTAAAAGAAACTCGTATAATATTGAAACGAGATGTTTTCATAAGTAGGCATTAACTTTGCTAGGTGAGGCTTATTTGCGATTGAGATTTCCAATTTCCAAGAGTTCATGTGATATCAAAGTAAACCTAAATATTAAATAGGGTTGCCACAATTTTTTTGTGCAAATAAATTATATTGGCTATTTAAGGTAGGAAAAATAATAATATAATAAATATCAGACTACATCACAACCATTGATCTGACTCTGAGGTAAGTAGCTTAAGCACTTGTGTTACGAAACGACAGTGGTATCAAAAATATAATAATACTGTAATTTTGGTTATTAACACCCAGACACAGAACAAACACAAGTATTCATCATACGAATATTTGTCCTGGGTGGGGAACGAACCCACAACTCTTGGCGTATGGGGCATGGTCACTACCGAATGCGCCATCGAGCTTGTCAAAAAAAAAGTACATTCTGTCTAAATAAAGTACGATTAATTTTATTTTGTCGTTCTGCTTAAAAATATGTTTTGCATTACTTTTAGCAACTTTTAACAGGTAATTATCACTTCTAAGCAAACCCAGTAACTGTCGTTAAATTTTTCACGAATATTCTTACAATCAAAACCAACATCTTTTATTTGTAAATTAAAGTAAAATGAATCTCAGGGAAATCAAACGTGCGAAATAAAAAGTATTTACGCGTACTTTGTTTTCCATAAAAAGTTTGGAGAGTACCTACAATTGCCATAAATAACGTACAATACTTTATGATAAAGTACGATCGGCAACCCTAATATTAAAGGACACTAAATAAGTATTTTATACAAATATTATGTAATGGAAAATAATATATTTTTGCCTATGTAGGTATACTTAGTAAATGATGATATAAAATAAACCTTAACTTGATAACAATAGGAATGATTTTGTCCCCAATGGAAGTAAAGGCTCGGAAAATAACGGGAATCTGATTACGCGACCAAAGGATTATATCCGACGAAAGTCATTTTGCGACGAGACGTGACGGATCCTACCCTTTTAAGCGGAAAACGGGGGACAGGTTTGTGAAATGGTTTTTTTTTTTAATATTCCTTTTCCCCACAATAATACCACATCTAATACGTTCATTATTCCTATCCCACATTCGCATCGTATTCCGTTGGGATCTCAAAATTCTATTATTTTCCAGTTTGTTTCCGGATCCATATAATCGCAGTAGGCCTTAGTATGTTAAGTTTGAGAGTGGGAAACCAAACCTACGCACTTATTACTTATAATATATATTTTGTTTATGACAACCAAACCTCTTTACGAGCATTATTTCGGCTGATGTCGTGCTATATTGTAGATTAGCTTCTGCCCGCGTGTACGCTCGCGTGGTACATCAATGAAACATAGCCTATATGTTATTAGGGTGTATGAGCTATGTTATTCTAAAGTTTCATTAAAATCCATTTAGTAGTTTTTTGTGAAAGAGTAACGAACATCCATCCATACATACAAACTTTCGCATTTATAATATTAGTAGGATTAGTAGATACCTACATTTATGACACGACCGCCGCAATTCCCGAAGGAGTAGGCAAAGTCCAAAGGGATAAGTTCTTTTTAACACTTAGAAATGTATCGACCTACCAACTGTGTTCCTTGTATAATTTATATTGATTTAAAATATACCAAGTAATGGAAATTGACTGGCTCGATGGCGCATTTGGTAGTGACCCTACCCCATGCGCTTAGAGTTCTAGGTTCGATCCCCACTCAGGACAAACATTCGTGTGATGAATTCTTGTGTTTGTTCTGTGTCTGGATGTTGATATATAATTATAAACTAACTGTTAATGGGTGGCCGGGTGTTAATATCTAATAAGTATTGAGTACATATATATTTGTAATATCACTGTTGATTCTGATATCCGTAGCACAAGTGCTTAAGCTACTTACCTCGGAGTCATATCAATGTATGTGATGTCGTCAGATATTTATTTATTATTTATTTATTTGCTGTTCCCAAACCGAGCCGATTAGGCTGACCGCTCCTACCACGTTTCTTGCCGGATTCTTCTCGGTAGATGCAACATTCCGAACCGGTGGTAGAATCATATCTCTTTCAACTGTTTTTGACGATTTATAAGTGTTTCTTTGAAACCTATATAAATAAAGAATATTTTGACTTTGACTTGACTTTGACGCTACATCACTGAAGTTTGTCAGTGTTTAATTGTGGATGACCTGGTGTTGGTTGTTGCAAGTTTTGAATAGTTGATGAGCTGGTGTTGTCTATTGCAGCCCGGCAGCAGCCGAAGGTGAGCGACCTGTTCCGCATGTACGCGGGCATGACGTACGGCAGCACGGTGCGCGACCTGTGCCGGCGCCTGCGCCCGCACGACGCGCACATCAACGAGCGCAAGCTGGTGCTCTTCGGAGTGCTCGAGGGACTCATCCGCAGGGTCTACAAGGTACATCAATTGTGGCGTTTACAGTCTTCTTAGCTTTGAGAGAAAAGACATTTAAAGCATCAATTAAGTTTGGATAATGCCGTCCAATGCCGTGATCGGACTGATTTCTGGACGAAAACAAACTGCGAACGGGATTATACTAAAGTTATATACTTACTTATAATTTCTTCGATATTGATCGTGACTGGAATGGTATTCATGCACAATTACACACATACCTACAATTTTACTGACTACATACACTACATTGACTGCCTCGTTGGTCTAGTGGTAGCATGCGCCGCCTAAGAACCAAGAGGTCCCGGGTTCAAATCCCGGGTCGGGCCAAAAATTTGTGGCTGGGTATTTCAATATCCAATTACTCAGTAACAGCCCGGAGTCAGGAAGTTGGCGGTTTAATCACCCCCGTGCCTCGGAAAGCACGTTAAGCCGTTGGTCCTGCGCCTGACCTCTCTCCGGTCATGTCGAATTGCCGTCTCACCGGACTATAAGAGTGAAGGAATAGAGAGTGCACCTGTGTTAGCGCACACACTTGACTATAATATCTCCTGCGCAGATGGCTAATCCTCGTTGAGATTGGCCGCCGTAACCGATATTGGTTAGGAGGACATTATTATTATTATTATTACATTTTTACTTGATATTAGGTATTTTACTAGTAAAAGTTAAGTCTAGACTTCGAGTTCGGACCGAGAAATAACTGTGAACGATATTAAAGTGGGGATTGGCCCTTATGCGAGTAGTGCTGGTACAACCAGGACACCTACCTCTTAATTTGTCGAATGTATGTTGAATGCGTAAATTCGACACTTGGTTACCTACTACAGTGATTTATACACATACCGCTGTAAGTGTATAAATCTCCGTAGTCCTTACGAAATACTCATTTGTCCCTAGCAGGCACCTTTATTTCGTAGACAAGTCTCTTCATAGACCAAGCGGCCCATCAATTATCTGTACATTTACATTATATAATTGTCCCCAGTACCCAATAACGCTGAACAACGAAGACTCCGTGTCAGTGCGCAGTGAGCACAGCCAACCCCTTGTGCGTACATACAACGGGCTGGTCTGCCTGGACGAGCTGTGCTGCCAGGGCGGCCTCTCCGCCTCGCAGCTCGAGGAGCAGCTGGAGCGCGACAGCAACGTCGTCTTCATCGTTAAATGAGCGAGATAGCACTACTGCTTCTCGCCTCAACATTCAGCCGGTATACCTTCCAGTATGTAATCACTTCACGTTCACTGCCACTACGGTTTTCATGTCTTGCCAGCTGAGTCGTTGACGCTGAACGGTTTTTATGATGTTTTCGCGCATGCCGACTGCATTTTAGCGATACTGAACTCGCCAGGCGAGTAGGCGCTGGAATGATTGACGTGAACTCTCCGGGCGAGTTGTGGCACTGAACGTGAAATCCTTATACGGAATCAAAATCTTGAAATTATTTGTAACTAGCTTCTGCCCGCGGCATTACTCGCGTGGTTCATCGATAAATTATAGGCTATATGTTATTCGGGTGTATAAGCTATATTATTGTAAAGTTTCATTAAAATCCATTCAGTAGTTTTTGCGTGAAAGAGTCACAAACTTCCATACTTACAAACTTTCGCGTTTACAATATTAGTAGGGATGACATCAATATTATCAATAATCGTTTGATAATATTGATGTCATACCTCTATATAATATACCTACACCAATGATTTTATATAAACCCCATGCACAGACGAAACATTTTATAAAATGTTTTGTCTTCTAGGGTTTAAAAATTCTCAATTTCCACTTAGCTTCGAATTACTTACATACCTACGTACTTTTTCTGTCAAATACAATATTTATTGGCAGACACCGCCAAAATCGATATTATACGGAGTGCACTCCCGCCCAATGTAGTTCGTATACACTCTTAATTATAAAAAAAAAATACCTATCGTTAATTAAATATACGATTTATATGCTATTAGTTGTTTACTTGATAAAATTAATGACAAAAGATAATATTAGATTTCTAAATTACCCAATTTTATCGTTATTCTATGTAAATAATATAGTGAATGTAGAATTATGTGTTAGGCAATGGACAACCGAATTTTGCGAAAAGGGACAGCACCTTGTATATAAAACTTATGACCGAAAGATTTGTTCGTCTTTCGGTTATTCGTACTACGAAGAAAAGTTTGCATTCCCTTTTCGTAACTTAAATGCTATTCCAAGTAATTGACATTGTCTGTCTGATGCAAGGCTTTGTAGAGACGCATTTAATGTGTTTAGACTATTTTGGTACCGAATTAACGAGTTCAATTTGTTTTAATTGTTCTTTATAAAGGCCTACTGATATGAATGAGAATTTAACCAAATTACCAATTACGACTGCTTTAAATTTTATTATGTAATGTTTATTGTTAAATACTGTATTTGAAATAAATACAGGTACCTAAATACTGTAAATAAAAAAATAATTGGTCAGTTTAAGCTATATTTCACTATTTTATGATTGAAAGGGCCCATATATTGCTAAATGATAAATCGATGTAATTTTTTTACTAACTACTCTAAAAGGTTACCTATCATGCGTAGTAAGCTTGATATTTTTTGATACACATATTTTTCGAGAATATTTAGATTAAAACTTAATACGTTATAGTCCATATATTTATACTTTTAAGCCATTTTATATCTCTATTACCTGGTACGTTCAAATACTACTGCTCAATCTTATTAGTTATAGAATATTTTTATAATCATGAATACCGATGTACATACAATGTCCGAAAAGGTGCTATAAAAATGTTTTAAGATTTGTTTTATAATGAATAAGTTTACCCACCGAAATATTATTGTAACCACGAGAACTTTGTTGTATATTAGACTAGTCTAAACTTAACATGGCTGCGTCCACATTGAGTAAAATGCTTGCACCATAAGTGTGACAATGGGTTTTGGTTGCTTGGCGGTTATATGCGCCAAGCCGTAGACCCTAAGGGCTTTTGATTATAATGACTGTTGTTCTTGTGAATGTCTTGGTACTTGATTTTATATTATATATCCAATATAATGAAATTACTTTTAGAATGATGTGCTGCAACGTTTGCAAATATAATCTAGGTTATTCCCGCCCGACATCCCCAGCTTTGAGAATAATCCTAATATCATCTACCAATAGGCTAGATATATCACTACAAAATTCTGTTTAGTCCGTCAGTTATATTATAAAACAATATTGAACACGTATTTTTTTATTTATATGTCAAACAACATTGACGAAGATACAATGCATTCAAGTTGCGTGTGACGTCACACTTTCGTAATTTTTTTTTTACAAAATTATGACGTCGCAAGCTCCTACTCCAAAACTTGATTGCTCTTTATCTTTGTGATTTTTTGTTCATTTGATAAAGCGAAAAATATGTGTCTAGTATTTTTGTATAATCTAACTGACGGAATAAATAGAATTATAGTTTTTTAATGCAGTCAATATCTCTATTATTACGATAATCTTCATCGGTTATCTCTAATGGATTTCAAACGATATTTTCTCACGGAATTTCTTCATTTAAGTACATACAAGCTTCAATTTATTCCCATCGCACAAAACACAAGCTGACCAATGTGGGGGTAGCCTTATATGCTTATATATATAACTTCTAGTTAGGCCTAGTCGTGTCGTCGTAAGATGTTCTATTTGTTATTGTACTATGTTAAATTGTATGTTTATGTTATCCCACAAATTATATAGGTCCAGGGAAGTGCACATAGACGTCATCATACTTTCGATCTCGGGTCTCGAGGGCCGTACTGAACTGAACTCTTTAGCACTTACTGTGTATCCTGGACCTATTTATTTTGTCACTATGTGTGGCTTTGAATGTCTGTAATTGTTTAGTTGTTAGATCTATTATTGTAACTAGTCAGGAGATATTCTTTTTTATTTAGATATAAGATTTTTGTCACGGACTAGCAAGAAAAGAAGGACTCCGCGCCTAACTAGACGTCGAAGCTCCTCAGATGCTCCAACTTGACACGCAACTTACGTCACACATTGACGTAATAAGCGCTCCAAATGACAGATATCCGATATAGGTATCTCACTTACACATGCATAAACGTGGCTTCACGCTGTAATATGACAAGAGTCCTTCTTTTTTTTACTAGTCGGTGATTTTTGTGCATTATTATTTTTCTACAATCATATCGTCGGGCATAATGCAATACCGCTTAATTAACTTGTACAATGAGGTATTTGTCTCGAAATAACATTGGAAATTAGACCTTTTGATAAAGCGTATTTACACGATATTGCACTGTTCCCGACGATACTTTTTTTTTTTTTTATATTAACACTATTTGTCTTCCATAAGTAATGACATGTTAAAAGAGAACTGTTTTTGTTATAAATATATTTGGCATTTTTAGCCACTTTAATCATACTATTGCAGAAGTTATGCATTAAGACGTATGTTATCTAAAGTACGCATCAAATTATTTAATAAAAGATTACTGTCTTCAACATAATATATTTAATGTAATTATGATTCGGTTAAAATATATATGTTTAGTTGAGACTTTGTAAGATTTAAATCAATGTAATAATTTTATAGATTTTATAATGTTCAATGTTATTTCATGTTTAAGTGACTATTATAGTACATTTTATTTAAATGTATTTGTTTTATTTCCAAGAACGCTAAACACCCAAATAATAACATTCTCATTAATATAACACTTCACATATATATAATTTTCAAATAAAACTAAAAGTTCAGGTTTCAAAGACAGTAGTTGCTTTTAATACATTCTTACATAACATGATATAAGTTACAAAATACATAAACAGTTATATAGGTAACAAAACTCGTGACTAGCGTTAGAGACAATACAGCTGCTCTGTGTCGGCTCACGTGGTCAACTGGCAACTAACTTCCCTTCACTTGTAGGCCCAATCTGAAAATTATTCTCAATGAGGGTTTTCGAAAGTATAAAAACCGCCAGATGGCACGAGGGATTCTCGTGGTCTTATCACTGTTACTATTGGCTTTTTGTTGACAAAATGTCAATTTGTTCTGAAAACTTACCAATGACGAGGGTGACAAGACCATACGTCACAGTAACGCCATCTATCTCATTTTTTAATTAAAAAACCCTCATTACAAGAACGCAGCCAGGTAAGTAACATTTGTAAAAAGAGCACTAAGTTCTTCGGCATAAAAAAAATCTAAAAGTTATGAATTTAGATGACACTGCGCCGCCCAATTTTGCCAACTCAGTTTTGTAAACTAACGTCTACAAGATGTGTGGCGGCCGGCATATTACGGCCGGGAAATACGAAAAGTGCCACGCTTAGTATCCCAACTCGATCGGCGTGTCCCATTTTAGTTCGCCATGGCGCGTTTTACGAGTTAACTTTAATATCCGACAATGAAAGAAATTTCATTCAGTTAATTTTATATGCATATAATTTTTTCCAAATAAAATCCTGGCTACACCCTTGCTGTGGTATAAATACATTCTCTACTTTCCAAGTATAAGAACGCGTTATACTGTTGAGATAAGGTACAAATTGGCTTGCGCTTAATTGTAAAATTCACACTTGATCTTGTTTCAGATTACGAGCCTTTTAGAAAGAACAATGCCTACAGAATAGGCTACAACTGAATACGGAGATAAATAATGGCAAGCGATGAAAATTTAAAGTTTTCTCTTGGTTATTCTAGTCTCCATTTTATTCATCAAACATTTTACAGAGACCCCTTGACGATGTTAGGGTCAGCCTGGCGAAATATAGATAACATGGAAGGACTGCTAACACTGTATAAAAAATGTCCGTCAAAATGCATTAAATAGTTGGCGCCACTGTACCTAGAGAATAAAGTTGTAACGGGAAAAAAAAAAAAAATTCATACCGTACGCAGTACTTATGTACATTACCGCCTTCTTTAATGTATTTAGATGGACAAGTTTCATATGAATTTGCAGTCCTCGCATTAAACAACATGTCCCATTTTAATGAATTTATAACTAAAATAATTTCCGTCATTATGTCAAATACATAAATTCCATACTCCTACATATTACTGAGGCTGTTTTTTGAATGTTTATATTATCGTATATTTATCCATTAGCAAACAAAAAAAAGTAAATGTACAAAACTTCTTTCGTCTTTGTCATTAAATGATCGAGTTTCATTTAGCATAGTTGCGGCCATTTTCGGGCATTTTTCTTTCATTACAATATTCCACATTTTCAGACAAAATCAATCAGGTAAGGCTGAAATGAAATGAGCGGCCTGCGTCAGAAGCCGGGGTCGTCGATTTTTAGGCGCAGAAAAAGAAACTAGACGAATAAGATATTTACAAAAGTAACAAAGTCGCTCCAGGCTCCCGCGCCGGCGCCCGCGTATCGAACACAGCGTTTTGGCACGGCATGTGTACAAAAGTAGAACGCTTCATAAATATAATACTTTAGTTACCGAGTGTAAAAAATAAATAATCCTATTTATTTAGACCGGTGGTCGCTCACTCGTGTGATGTAAACAATTTGTTTTTTAATGAGTTGTCTAGTACGAAATAAATTGACGTCATTTTCGTTTTTGGCTCAATAGTTAAAGACACAGGGGTAGCTACCCCTTTGCCTCTGCGTACCCCTTGGGCGATTACGTGCGTGGTGGTATGTGTATGTCATTGAATTAAAATGGTGGAAGAATTAATATCTACATATATTTCCCTTGACGCCTCGTGTATTCGTAAATTTCACAGAAAGGGACGTCTAAGTTGCAAATTTAATTGAAGACAAATTGCGGTGCAATATGTTGATTATACAATCTTATAGAAATCAACACGTTCAGTAATTTGTATGCAATAACTGTTTATTATTTAATTGATAGGTTGCTCGACTAAATTAAATATTCAACGCATCACATACATTGATCTGATTCCGAAGTAAGTAGCCTAAGCACTTGTGTTACGGATATCAGAAACAACAGTGGTATTACAAATATATGCTTAAATATTGGATATCAACACCCAGACACAGAACAAACACAAGTATTCATCACACGAATGTTTGTCCTGGGTCAAACCCACAACTCTTAGCGCATGGGGCAGGGTCACTACCGAATGCGCCATCGAGCTTGTCAAATTGATTGATTGATTGATGGATGATTACACACCAGACCGAATGCGGGACCACCACATCTTAGCTTAAAGTATTCTTGATGCCTCACTTCGCACTAACTTGAACAATAGCCAATCAAAATAAGTACACTTGTAGTTCTAACGATCACTATGTCATCAAATAACCAAAACGAATCGATCCTGCGCGCGATATATTTCTATATATTTAATAGTGCGAAGTAAGCCAAATCAAACGTGAACTGTTTCTTTATTACAAAATAAATTGATTTCAGTTTCATTTACAGATTTGTCGGAAGTGATATTCTCATAATATTACATAGCGTCGCTATATACTAACTTACATAATATAATATACTCCGTTTTTACACGCATCAGGCACACAACGTTCTGAATTACACCTTTAAATAATACCAACTTATAAATTAGGAAAGGCACAAAATATTTGGGATTGTAAGTGATTTGATAAGGTAAACATTTTACATCAATACGCGTCCGATTCGACGTATTGTTTTACAGTAAAATATATAAGTACAACTAATATATGAATTTATAAATAATTAAACTTAAACCTAATTCAGATAGGAATTAAAAGTGGTGTGACAAGTCATACTTTTAAGATCAATTAGAGTCAACTACTCATAAATACCACATTTGTCTTTATCAAACGAAATGTGTATAATATATTAATGATTTCAACTTCACTGTTGTGTTTTATGTCTCACCACTATTATAATAAATAGCACACTGCATTATTATATGATAAACATGATTGATTATATTGTTATAGAATGCTTAAAAGAATGAACACAATCTCTCTGCCTTAAATCACTTGTGTATGGGCATAATCCAGAACTTTCATACATATTTGTTCCACTCATAAATATGCAATAATAAATTGTTACACTAACAATTTTAGCTAATAAGTATAGCTTATTATACATATAGCATCCAATAATCAAAGGAATGACCTAATTTAGGGGTTCTTTAGGAATTTCACGAAAAAAAAAACATAAAACTGTGAAATTCCGAAATATCGAAAGTTTCATTTAGGTAATACATCGTTGTAGATTTAAAAATATTGCGTGAAAAATTTGAGACTCGAATGCCGACTTTATATAACGGGCCGAGGTCAGAAAAAAATGTTATTTACTTAGTCATACAATACTATGGCGAAAGACTTGGAACTTAGTCTAGTGGCTAAAACACCATGGTTATGGAACCACAAATACATGCACTGGCTAAAGTAGAGTAAATATGAAATTGAACAGGAGAGCGTGCTCGATTTCAATGAAGTCTTAGATGGAGGTAACGCCAGTGCTGAGTCAATGGATATATTTCTTGTGGAAACTATGAACCAAGTCTTTTCTAGTTGAATGTAGTAAACAAATAATCCCAAAATACCCACCTTTCATTTAAAATAACATTTTATTTAAAATGCTCATTCAAGGATCAATTTTATTTCCTTGGTGGATTGATTTTAAATGGTTTTAACGCATTTATGCAATAGTTACTTGAATAAGGCACGTCATGACGTAACAACGTGCTAAATACCATACGAAATCTATAAAAGCTTCGCGCATTGACAATTTACAAAAAGTATGTCAAAGATTGGCGATGTCAACGACCCCATATACTTGCATATGTTTTCCCTGCACCTGACCCGTTACACAAAACCATGCAACATCTAAACACAACCAACGTTTTATTATTGAAGACCTAATTTATTATGCTACAGACATTTTATTCGACGAGGTCTCCCCTCAACCTTTAGGAACATGAAACGGGCGCGGTCGTCCACACACAGAATTTAGAATACTGTTTTATAAACAGAATGGGCGCATAAATAATAAACTTTTCACATATTCTCATACAACAAATCGTGTAAGTCTAAAGCCACGCCTATTTCATTTTTAAAAGTCTTAAATTGTAATTTTGTCCGTCTTTCGAGTCCTTAAATTTCTTTGAGAAGTCGGTAGTTATCCTTAACCTTAAATCTAGACAGCGTAAATCATATAGTTCGTACGGGCGTATGACACAGCTTGTGTTATCAAGTGTTTGCAGCTGATACAAAATAGTTCAGCTATTACTTATCTGTCTTTACAAACTCAGGCTTGCATTTTAGAAATGCATCCACAGTGAATCTTAGAGATTTCAAATATATCAGGTGTCACTATTTAAACACAGATAGTTAACCAAAGATTTTTTTTCTTTCTCCGTTCGTCTCGCTTCCTTTTTTAGTCAATTTGAAATTAAAAAGCAAGGCTCAATATTATCTTACATGGGAAATATTTTTATTTTATCATTTTACATTCAGCTTTTTAAATTTAATAACTCTTTCACTTAAAACTAGAAAATAGTTTTAAAATAATATACTTCTCGGAACACTGATTCACTGTGAATGACAAATTCTAGCGATAGACACAATAACGTCCACTGCAGTTTTCAAAATGTACACAATAATATTGTAAACTGTATATAACAAGACCGCATGTAACAAAAATACAAGTCAACGTCGACATCAAAAAAAGCGCGCGTCCAAAATAGAGATTCTCACGAACGCCGGCTCCACACGCGACGGCGAATGTCGTGCGACATGCGACATTCGAATCGCGACACGCGACATGACATGGGATGTGCGATGAGTGTCGGACGCCGAGTGACGTGCGCCACGCGACAAGCGGCGCATATGTGACGTGCGAAATGTGTCGCGACGACTTCGTGCGACATTGTCGCGTACGCAATGACACGTATAATCGACATTGACAACATTTCTTATATATCAATCAGTGTGACAGATCTTTGATAAAAATCTTGAAGAGATTCAAATTAATCTGTGAAGTCATTTCCAAACTAGAATAGTTTGATTGAAAAACTAAAAACTAGCATGATTCATAGAAGATTAACCTTAATTTTCATAAAATACATACAAAAAAAAAACAGTCGAATTGAGAACCTTCTCCTTTTTTTTTAAATCAGTTAAAAATAAGACTTGTGCACAATTTGTACATGTTGGATAAACCTTCATACTCTATGACGTTGAGTTGTAACAGTCATAAATAATAAAAAAAACCTACAAACCTGACCTAAACTATCTTTGCTGTCTCCAAGGAAGGCAACAAAAGATTCCCTTTGCATTGTTAGAGCGTTAGAGTTTGAGTGTTTCGAGTTGTTAGAGCTTATATACAACGATATTTTTGATTCTGATTTTAATATACATTTATCTTTACTGAACTGTTGTCAATGTGAGCGCGGCGAGTCCCGCGTCGCGTGTGGAGCGCGCCGACTTACGCTTGACACATTATTTTATAAGGCAATGACACTAGGGCGCCGCGCCGGCGGCGGGCCATTATCCTGAACACATCTCCGAATGCTCGTCCCACGCCGCTACCTGCAATCAGATATACATGGTGAGCGTACAATGTTACAAGCTTCTTCGACTCTGCTATGAAGAGATAACTTAACAATTCCAAAACAAGTTCAAAAGTTTTTTTAAGTTCCGAGTATCACTTTGAACATTTCGTAATTAACTTACTTCTCGCCACTTCCCTAGCAAGGGAGAATCATAAGGCACGGTCTTATACACCTGACTCACTTCTGTAACATTATGTCGCCCACTTGCGACGACAGTGTGACATCTCAGAAACTACAATTTTACAGGAACGAAAACAGAAACGGTTTATAAACTTTTGATCGATCAGAACTTTTTAAATATCGTCCAGATGTCGCAACAATGTTACCCACATTAGTCAATATCAGATTGCGCACATTGGTCAGCAGTATTGAGGTTTTACCTGGCAGTCGCGACTGCAGTACCACTGGTTGGCGCAGCCGGCGCACACGAACTGCGCGTCGCGGCGGCGGCAGCCCTGGCACAGCGGCGCGTCGTCCGCGTCGGCCGCGGCCGCGCCGCCCTCGTCGATGACGAGGCGGCCGGCCGACGCGCCCGACGCGCCCGACGCGCCCGACGCCGCCGACGCGCCCGACGCGCCCGACCCGCCCGGCGACCCCGCGCCCGACCCCTCCGACCCGGGGCTCTCCTCGTCGTCCTGCCGACACAGGACCGACGTTAATCAACGAGTCGACATCGACTTCTCGCTTTGCATTTAGTTACGACTGTCAACTAGGGATCGCAATCCAACGGCATCTTTTCTTGGATTCAACGGAGCTAAAATTGTACTGAACTCGGCTGGATTGCTCGATTCAG
Source organism: Glyphodes perspectalis (assembly GCA_951394215.1). Classification (NCBI taxonomy): domain Eukaryota; kingdom Metazoa; phylum Arthropoda; class Insecta; order Lepidoptera; family Crambidae; genus Glyphodes; species Glyphodes perspectalis. The sequence continues at coordinate 2,131,897 of OX596209.1, read as the reverse complement.
AATTCCAAAATGTACTAGGTATTAAAATCCAGCGGCATTGAACCAGCACATCGCACCGGGTTCAGCACGGCTAACATTGTGCTGGGGCCAGCTGCATTGCTGAATCAGGCATGGCAATAGTTTAAAAAGGGCTGTGATGATGATGTTAAAATGTTAAAGTTTTATAGTTTCTCTGTTCTTTGTTATTTTGTTTTTTTTTTAAATATAATTTTTGCTTGATTTGTTTTGTTTTTTAATTAGATTATACGTGTTACATTTCTTACGCATGCTGTGACACCTTCCAAAGTTGTGCATTTTAAATTGTATTATAGACTAAACATTATTATTTCTAAGAAACGATGTAACAACCACTGGATGTCCAAATAAATAAATCCCTAATGGCAACATTAGAGCTTATAAATAAATACATATTAAGCACAGACGCAGTTTAAAGCGTAACAAACGAGCTGACGGCAGAGACGACGTACCGAGGACGTTTGCCCCTTTCCCACATAGATCATAACCGGTCTTTATTGTACATAAAGAAATTTATTGTATTTTAAACCCCCTCTCGTCGTCAGCAAACATGGTTGGTTGGCGCTTAGGAGCCGTCCATTAATCACGTGATATTTTTTAACAAGTATTTCGAGGCTCACGTAATAAATGGACGACCCCTTATATGAACGCACCCTACTCCAGTACTAAATCAAACGCTTTTAATACTGACCAGCTGCACCACCTCCTCCGTCTTCTCCGGCTGCGGGTCGGGCGCCGGCGGCGGCGTCGGCTGCACCGGCGTGATCGTGATCTCGCCGCAGTTCTGCAACCCCAAACACTTGTACTAACGCCAACGTGCAGCCACTCGACGAGTGAACCGGATCAGTGTTCCCAAACGTTCTACTTTGACTATGATCTAGTCCCAGATGTTCAAATTCCAGATTATCTAATGTCAGAAGTTTTATTACAGATGATTAATTTCCCAGATACTCTTCAGTCAAATGTTTTTATTTTTGGACAATTATGGGAATTTGCTTGATTTGTTATTGTAAGCGATGTAAAGGACTAATATTGTATTTGGCTGTATACCAATATTGTAAAGGCCCGCGAAATGCTATAATTTTTGGATTAATTCAGGTTACTACTCCTGAAACTATTCTGAACACTGATGAACTGGGAACACAGCCATATTCCGATTTTCCGAAATTGTAATATTAATTGTGAATAATTTTTTTTACTTTTGTATAATAGACGTTTTAATTTTTAAAATGATTGATGTTACAATAGATGTGCGTGGATTTCAAGTAAGATCATTTGATATCTGCTGCGATGATGGTTATGAGGCGGCATTACATACTGACTTATGATGAGCATTGCCATACAAAATTTTGTAAATCAAATTTAGTGTCAACTTTATTTGCTTTGTAAACGGTGAAAGCCACTATATTTCCATAACTACATGCGTATTTTTTGTTTGTTAAAGATATCGCAATATGGAGGCTAAGGCTGCAACCTTTTAAAAAGCAAAATGTCATCTTAAAATCTAAATTTTGAATTTGGAAGATCGAGGCCAATCAACACCAATTGTTATCTTCAAGAACCTTGTAGTGATGACTGGTAGATTGTCTCCCACTATTAGATGAAGTCAAATATTTGCCAAAATTGTTGTCTTTTTCATATCAATATTTTGGAGAAAGAGACAAGTTTCAGGTATGGAATTTAAAATAGGGATAGGTCAAATGAATTGACTTTATCCAGATGTAAAGAGCAATCTAACCAGTCTTAGCGCAAGATTTAGATGCGTACAAAGAGATAACTACTTACAAACAAGACTCAAAGCGCAACATTTTTTTTTTCATATTACACTTTTTGCCAAGTTCTGAAGTTTTCTCCCTGTAAACTCCTTATGCCACATCCACACTCCGCTGTACAATGTTTGACTGACTTGAAGTTAATCATAAAAATAAAACTTTGTTAATGCTCTGTTTTCCTCGTCAATTTAAATGAACGAAAAAAAAGGAAGGTCTAAATTTTTTTCAAATTTAAGTTCTATGCATAGGTACTAAAAATGATGTGACAATGTTTGTTTTTTATGTCCCCCAAAATAACAATCCAAATTGAAAAATTTGAAATAATTAATGGAAACCGGATATTGTTTCCATATCCGGTATATGGAAGAAAAAATAATGGTACCGCCATTCCATACACCTAATTTTGCACGAGTTTCAAAGCACAGCGCCACTAATTCCGGAGCATGAACGTGGCCCATCTCGCACCCGGCTCGTACTACAAACTCCTTGTTTACTTGAATTGAGGTGGTACCTTGGCCTGACCGAAAGTTGGCAACGTCGCGCCCTGCTTCCGCTCCGGGGAGGTGAGCAGTTTAGCCAACGTCGGCGAGTAACTCTGAGCGGCGGCGGAAGCGGCCGCGCTCCTGCTGGAAGGTTGGCAACACCCATTCAAGGCTGGCTCGTGGCGGCTCCTGCGCGGGCGACCGGCGACCGGCCTACGCGGCGCTACGTGGCCGACGCGAGCTCGATAGTAAAGCTTAGACCACATTATCTACGTGTATGAGCCCTTTATTTACGCTACAGAAGGCAGAATGAAAGAGAAACACCAAATATTCGTATGACGCGACAATGTGGCCACAGCTTTATGATCGTTTTTTAAAGAAGGCTTTATAGTGAATGATTCATTGGAAGAAGCTTAAAAAAACATACGTGCTTTTCTATGATGAACTATGTCTGTTTGAAAAATTTTGAGTTGACAACTGTTTCAACATTTCTTTAATGAATGATTGAATACGCGAAACAATTTCTAATCCTTTCATTCAATTAGCTAACTAAGGCAATTTTTTGCTATGGACAGAGCTTAAAGACGACCCGATCCATACTTGATATATCCGGACATATTTTGGATCAATCATTCCACAAAACCATAAATCGATACACGCCTCTGAGCACGGCAAAGATTATTTATCTGGATAGATCAAGTATCAGACTGGACGTCAGATATTATTGTTTTTAGGATATTAACAAAATTTGTAATTTAGATGCGGTAAACCAATTAAATCTGTTATTATAGTACACTTTTGAAATTACAACTTTCGTATATTGATATTAAATCACAAGATACAATATTAATCGTACCCAATCTTTGACTAAATTGTTTTAATAATCACGTAAAGAACAATATTTGTAGGTGTCAAATGAGAGTTTTCTTCAAATAATATCTACTGCATAACGTAAACGGGGTCCTGTCACGATTTGACTTTCTTTTAAAAGTATACAAATTATCCAATCACGACAAATCCCAGTTCTGCCAATTGGCGGATATTGTACTTAGATAACGCTCATTAACATGCATCAAACAAAACGCCAATTAAAAAATAAACACGAAACATTATTTTGCAGCCAACGATTCGCCCGAGTCGCCCACGTAGGACTGTCAGCGCCAAAGCTTTAATCAATGCAATGTATTAACGACAAATAGAGATGTATACTATTTGTGACTCCAAGATTTCTGACACACAATACTATAATATATTTTTTATTAAACCAGTTCTCAAGGATCAAGATTGACATTAATAACACCAAAAGTCCAATCAAGTAGTGTCTATGGTCATATGATAACGATACCACTAACAAACAGTATGAGAAAAAAAAATTTTAGGCAAGAATTACTGAACGATACTTGGTTCATATTATTGATGTTTTAGAACTGATTATATACCATAATTTTTCTTTTAATCCCATTCTATTACCGATTCTCAGGTGCAGACTAAGTCACAGACAGAAACTAGTAGAAAATATTCTTTAAAAGCAAGCTTCGGCTTTGGTTAACGTTTATTGCACTCACAAAAAATGGTTACCAACCGATCTTGGAGTCACAAACCTCATTCATGAAGTATCAAATCAATGAAGCTAGTACATGACTCTACAAGCTGTCAATCTCACTGTCAAGTGCTATCAAGACGAGGGGGTCAAGGTACCTTGGTGAGGATGCCGTGCAGCAGCGAGTTCTGCTGGGACGCCTGGCTCTCCTGCGCAGTCGTCACCGGCAGCAGAGAGATTTCAGGATAGGGCGGCGGCGGGGGGAGCCGGGGGCTTGGGGAGGCTAATCTTTCCGCCTGGAAACAAATTGGTATGATTAAACCTGGCCACCCGCAAGCGATTCCTGATCATTTTCGTGGTCATTTTATGGCAAATATTGTTTTCTAAGATGCCTCATAAGTGGGCCATTGTGCGTAAATGGTCACTGTACCACTACAGTGATCATTCAAACCACTTTAGCTCTGTCCAGAAGGTAATTAAGTTTTTAGGTCGTTTGAATGCAGCCTCCATCGAAGAAGGTTGCCTATAAGCAGTGCACTTGTGTCACTCACGCTGCTACAGTGTAAAAGTACGTAAGTAGTTAGTGTTTCTTCCGCCATCATGCAGCCTCTGCATGTCAGCTGTCAGTGGCTCTTGTAAGATAGTTGTCAACAAACTAACATGACTTTGGCCACATTGCCATGTCCTGTCAAAACGCTGCATGCCCTCTAGATAACTTAACTTAACAGTTAACTTAACTGGGAATTTTATCATGGCGAAGCCAATGGAATGTTCTTAATGATACATAAAGTGCTATGCGTGGCATTTAACGAATTCTCCCAGCCAAAAATAAAATTGGGCTGGCTTAAAATGCGCCAGCGCATTACCACATTTTTATTTTTTTACATGAATGTGGTTACGGGGGCTTGCTGCTCCTTTGATTCTGACTACCCTTACGAGTGTGATGTTATGTATGTAGTTGTTAAGCAGGCCTGGGTGCTTAGCCAAATGCGCGCCAGCGATTCGATAACGAACTTCGCTATTGCTCATATCGCGCTACAAACTTGTTTACTAAGAACTCATAGTGCGGAACTCGCAGTTGCAGTCTGTGGCGCGATACGAGCGATAGCGAAGTTCGATAACGAACTTCGCTATCGCTCGTATCGCGCTCCTGGGGTGTTTACGGTGGTTTAGAGTTGCGCGATCCCGTGGTCACGTTACAAAGGCGAAGAAGTACATCCCAGGGGTTTAGACAAAAAAAAAGATCTGCTTTAACAGGGGATAGTAATCACCGGTACCTGCTTGATCGTCGCGTGCGGATCTTCGAGACGCGCGTCGGGGCGGCGGCGCTCGGCGCGCGCGGGGTGCGTGGGGTGCGCCGGGTGCGCGGGGTGCGCGGAGTGCGCGGGGTGCGCGGGGTGCGCGGGCGGCGCATCGGCGCGCGGCGGCACGAGGCCAGCGCTGGCCTGCTGCATGCTCGCGAACTGCACCAGCACGTCCTTGAACGACAGCCCGTTGGGCAGCCCGCCCGCCTGGATCTGCTGCAGGCGCTCCAGCATCGCCTTTTGGTTCTGTCCGATGTAATTAATGAATTAAGACATTAATATAAAATACATCAATTAAGCTTTCGATGCGACGGCGGCACTATACCTTACACTTTTAGGTATGATCTATAACTATATAAATGAACCCATTGTTAGTTATCTGAATAGCATGTGTAATTTTTTATACACTTAATTGTACCAAAATAAAGTTCATTCCATAGCAACTTTATCTAACGTCGACGCCCCTAACGTCCGATAAAGAAATTCGACTTTGAACTACGACCTGCGCGCGCGCAGCCTCGCCAAAATTAAACGTGAAGTAAATAACATGCAGTTCATCTTTCTCCTGGCATTATGTCCTGCTTATTCGGTGTTTACTTCGACCATGATCCAGGATTTAGCGAGTCTGGGACGGATCGGCAACGATTGAAGCGTTTTCAATCTGACCTTCGTAACCCTTAGATAGGAGAACCTGAGAAATTAGGTCATGGTTACACATTCAGTTATTTTGTATGTGTTGGTTCCATCACGATGTTTCCCTCATCGTCGAGCAAGTGGTATAAATTAAATCCAGACGTACGTGGCCGAGTTTGAACCACCACATCTCAAAGATGAGGCGCGTTCTCTAACTATTAAGCTACCACCGCTAGTAAATAATATGCAGTTGTGATTAATATACAATTCGAGTAGTGATCGTGTATGCGATGAGCTGGCCACAATGGCACTATTTTTCTACAATTTTACGTCTAAACCAAATCAATTCTTTTAAATAAATAAAATAAATAAATATCCGACTACATCACATACATTGATCTGACTCCGAGGTAACTTAAGCACTTGTGTTACGAATATCAGAAACAACAGTGGTATTACAAATATATACTTAAATATTGGATATTAACACCCAGACACAGCACAAACACAAGTATTCATCACACGAATGTTTTTCCTGGGTGGGGATCGAACCCACAACTCTTGACGCATAGGGCAAGGTCACTACAGAATGCGCCATCGAGCCAGTCAATTATTGTAAGCTAAATCTGGTTAAAGGATGATAGTCTTTCGGGGATTGCGTGCGTGATTGTATTTATGTAAAGGCGGGTCTCCACCGAACAAAAGTTGCGAGTTGCAAAACTTTTGTTCGGTGGAGTCTCGCCTTAATAGAAACTTTTGTCAGCAACACGTGTTGCCAACACAAAAGTTGGCAACTTTTGTTCGGTGGAGACTCGCCTTAATAGAAACTTTTGTCAGCAACACGTGTTGCCAACACAAAAGTTGGCAACTTTTGTTCGGTGGAGACTCGCCTTAATAGAAACTTTTGTCAGCAACACGTGTTGCCAACACAAAAGTTGGCAACTTTTGTTCGGTGGAGTCTCGCCTTAATAGAACCTTTTGTTAGCAACACGTGTTGCCAACACAAAAGTTGGCAACTTTTGTTCGGTGGAGACTCGCCTTAATAAAAACTTTTGTCAGCAACACGTGTTGCCAACACAAAAGTTGGCAACTGTTCGGTGGAGACTCGCCTTAATAGAAACTATTGTCAGCAACACGTGTTGCCAACACAAAAGTTGTCAACTTTTGTTCGGTGGAGACTCGCCTTAATAGAAACTTTTGTCAGCAACACGTGTTGCCAACACAAAAGTTGGCAACCTTTGTTCGGTGGAGTCTCGCCTTAATAGAAACTTTTGTTAGCAACACGTGTTGCCAACACAAAAGTTGGCAACTTTTGTTCGGTGGAGACTCGCCTTAATAGAAACTTTTGTCAGCAATACGTGTTGCCAACACAAAAGTTGGCAACTTTTGTTCGGTGGAGACTCGCCTTCAGACATATTGTTACTACTATCACAGAGTAATAATATACTACGTACAACAGAGGGTCACTGCCCATACTTGAAAAGTTAGTGCTATAACTCGCGCAAGAACAGCGACAGTGGTGAGTAATTGGAACTACAGCAAAGTTTAGTCTGTTTGTCAGGAATAATACGAGATGCCGCTACAAGCACAAGTTAGTTGTTTCTTAGTAATAATACGCCATCTGTGTAAAATTCATGGTTTTAAAACAAAGATTATTTTGGTTTGCTTCTGAAGAAAATATTTTATATTCATGTTTTTCACCTAAATTTAATAAATTATCTAAGGAATGACGTAAATAAATTCTTAAAAAAAAAAGCATTTTTTAAAAGTGAAATAATAACGTTTTTATTCGGTTGTATCTCTTAATCAGTCTAAGTGATGCCTGTAGCGACATCTGTCTGTGTCAAGTCTATACGAAATCTAAAATGTATGTGACTGACCAGACATGCTACTATAAAAACTTTATATTATCACTTAAGTGTGTCGCTTGACTTGTGGATAAAATTACAAATTGATTGTACCCAGGTCTCAGTAGTTCAATTGATTTGTCTTAGTAGCCTAATTGTTTTGAACCTTATTTAGCCTAGCCAAGGAGTAACGTTACCCCGGGCCAATGAGCACACAACCTATTGAATGAGAGTTGATATATAGACGATATGGCGATATGAGCGATGGTAGCTCAATGGTAAGGACACGCGCCTCTTAACTGAGAAGTGCGGGTTCAAACCCGGGCACGTACCTCTGGATTTTTCAAATCTATGTACGTATTTATACCACTAGCTCGACGGTGAGGGAAAAAATCGTGATGAAACCTGTAAATTCAAACAACTTTGGATTTGTAACCATGATCCAAAAATTGTCTGGTTCCCCTATCTTAGGGTTACGAAGGTCAGATCGGCGGTCGCTTCAATGTAATTACGAGACTCGCTAAATCCTAAGCACGAGACATAACGCTAGGAAGATGATGATATAGGCGATACAGACTCACAGAAACATTAAAAATTGCCAATAACAGAATGTCAACACATGTCTAATAGAAACTAAACAATCCTCGACCAATCAGCGTCGGGCTATAAAACAGTGGAATTTAGTGAGCCAATCAGTGCGCAGCGACTGCAATTTCGTTTAACGGAATTTGTTGTCGAATAAACTTAATTTTATCACCATTCTATTAGTCATACGCTCGATTATTTGAATAGACAACCACGAAATAGTAGAACTTCTGATATTAAAACCAGAAGTCCGGCTTACTTAACTTTGCGTGATACAAAAGAGTTGATAAAATTAAAGTTCGTAATCGCAAAATACGTTTTTCTGTTTTAGACAAACAAACTTCCAAAATAAGCATATACTACTTATGCTAGACAAAGGATAGACCAACCCCAATACGTTTACAAATATACCTGCAGTTCGTCTCATCACACAAACATTTCCCTCTACCGGGACACGAATCCGCGGCTTTGGTTTCGTATCCAAGGCCATAACCACAGGACTAATTAGGCTGTCTATAAGGCAAGCAATATTTAAAATTAAGTCGCAATTTTGTGGTTATTTCAAATATATTTCTTTAACATTTAAATCAATTTTTCTCCGCTCTACGCTGCTGCGCAAGAAAATACATTTATGGCAGAATAATGTATGAAATATCTACTACAAATCTAGGCACATTGTCATACAAGCGACGTCTCCTTGCAAACAGGATTTGTCGGCAAGTCACGACACTAAACTCACACAACTCATACCAGCCAAGAGCGTTTATGGCGCATAGAGGTCAAGGATCGCAGTACGAATTAACCGACCGGTGACCTACTGGCGACTAGCCGAGTGACCTTACTCGCTGGTAATAAAGGGTATTTTCCTGTGCTGATAGCGAGATCGAATCGAATCTACAAATCGATTAGTGTTTGTTATAGACTAGCTCGTAGCCCGCGAATATGAAATGAATTCAATAAGTCTTAGTATATTTCCGTTTGGTCGAGTGGCTATCACTATTGCTTACGCCAATTTTAATCCTTAGCCATATACATGCAAAAGCAATTCTGTCTATTACATTACACTAACCGATGGAGATGAAACTTATTACGATTAAAAAAGTAATGAAATAAAAAAAAAAAATGACCTAAAAGGCCACTAATTTTAACCCGAAAAAAAATATAAATACTAATAAGTCGCGATAGATCAAAAAACGTAAAAATGGTTCATGAGATAAAGCCAACACATTTAATATGAAAACGTGCAGACGAACCTATATTAGGTTCGTCTGCACGTTTTACATACATAAATTATACAGAGTTGTGCAAAAAGCTCAAACTATATACTGTATAAAGCTTTATAATATAACAAATAGATAACGAATATACACACTTAATGCGTTTAAAACATCCACAACTCCAGTACAAATAACTATGTGTATTCCCCGTGCGGTATTTGAACCCGCGGCCTTCGTCGTTATTTATCCCATTATTGAAGTTAAGCATTAGTCTAATAACCATATAGGTATATCAACAAGTTGCTGATTCAAAACAGAGTTTTGTTACAATAGGAATAAAGGCCTTTCTAACATTCATACTCATCACTCTCTTTGTCACATGACCTTCCTCTCTTCTCATCACATGCCCGTACCAAGATAAACGGTTAGTGGATGGAGAGGAAGAGGAAGGCCAAATAAGAGAAAGATTGTGTGCAAGATGATATGAGTGAAATGGAAGTGGATAGCTTGATGACGGCTGACCGGGACGTATGGAAGAGGAAGACATGCTGCGCCGACCCCAGGTGAACTGGGAGAAGGGCAAGAGGATGATGATGAAAGGCCTTTCTAACTTTCTCCTATTCTACTTTTAATCTATGTTCTATGGTTTCCCAACTATGGTCGGCGTTCACAAACATGTGTTGAACGCTTCGTTCAATCAACTTTCTCGAATGTATACTATAATCTCTTTTTAGCGGGATGTGTGTAGATTGTAGATCTTATTATTGCGATAAAATAAAACCTATATCTACTTTTGTGGGGGTTCCTGACGACCGCTATTCATTGCGCTGCAGAAAAATATAGATAAAGATTGAAATGTCTAGACCAGGGTTTGCCAAACTATGGGTTGCGACCCACTGGTAGATCGCGAGCGAATAATACTGAGTAGGCCCTGCCTGTAGAATGACACACTAACCTTCCTTCCTTTATTCATATGGGTAACGATTAGAGGTGGTTCCCAAGTTTGTAAATTTGTATGAGATGGGTCGAAGCCCAGACAACTTTAGGAACCACTGGTCTAGACTACTTCACTAAGGGGCCATCCATAAAGTACGTCACACGTATTTCATGATTTTTTGAGCCCTCCCCCCTGTCGTTGTCACAGCTAGTCATGTTAGACTGCCCCCTCCCTAGTAGTAGGGGAGCCCACGATGTGGATTTACTCAAGCGTCATAGAAAACTATTAGAATTGGTAGATTAGATGACTGGAAGAATAAATGGTCCTACAATGTTTTCACTTTAAGCGGTGAGGGAAGCGTCTATAGATTTTTTTCAAAATTTTATAAAAAATACTGACAATGCGATGCTCAAGCGTGTCAGGTATTGATATTTTTTATGCTCCAACATGTCTGATATAAAATATGTATTAATCTGATGATTTGCGTGGTGGCCATGCGAAAGGGGTTAAAAAAAAAACAAAAAAAGTTACTCCCACCCCCTTATCTTAATCTGACGCGCTCGAGGTTTTTTTACTATCCCTCTATATTAAAGGCTCATACTGGTTGGAGGTACTCATTAGTATATAGGGTATCCTCCCTTATATAAATCTGATACGCTCGAGTAAATCCCAAAATATCCTCTTGGGGTCCCCTACTATAGTGTGACATCACATATTTTGTAATTTTACATTTAAAAATTACTATGATAAATAAGATTTCAAATTTTTTTAAGTAACGAAATTTAGGACCCCTCACACCGCTTGTCACACTTCGTAGACCCCTCCGTCCCCCTTTACGTGTGACGTACTTTATGGATGGCCCCTAACACAATAGCCTTAGATTTTTGACCATTAGTCTTTTCAGTTTCAGAACAGGCGAATATTGAACTTGAAGTACAAAAAGACTTACCATATCTAAATTATTGAAGAGCATATTGAGATTGTTCAAGTTGTTCATGCCGTCCATCTTGGGCGCTATGGGCCGCGGCGCGCCCATCATGTTGGGGTTCAGTATCGACTTCATCCGCCGGCCCCTGCGCGGGGTCACCTCCGGGTTCCGCTGCCTGTAATCCGCTATTATCGACTTGACGTCCTTCGTGGGCCCTTGTCTGCCCATCGGCATGTTGAAGTTAGGCAGTTGCCCATTCATGTCCCGCGGGAACCCTGGCATGGTTCCAGGCATGGGACCAGGGATCATCATCGGCTGAGGGAACACAGGTTTCGGCATGTTCTGCATATGAGCAGCCTTATCGTAAGGAGGCGGGAGACCCGTCATAGGGTTAAAATGCGTTGTAACTGGCATGACGGATGCTTGCATCATCGGATTCAACGTGGACCCCGGCTGCTTGATCGCCAGCCCGGAGATCTCGTCGCTCTTATCGATCGCCAGATTCTTCGCCTGGTTCAAGTAGTCGAACGGGTCCGGCGTCCTATCCGAGCCGTTGACTTCCGCCGCCTTCTCGAACGATAACACCTGCTTCCTTCTCAATAACCTCAGTAAAATCTCCTCTTTAACCTTCTTTAAGTGGAGTATGTTGTTCCATTCCTGTTCCTTCTTCTGCGCTAATTCTCTCAACGTCTGTATCTCGGACAGGAGCTGTTCTGTGTGCCTCTGTATCTCGTCAATGTTGTTCTTGGTGGTTGTTTGTATGTAGTCGTTGATCATTATGTCGTGCTGGGGGAAGGTCTTCTCCACTTCTTGACATAGCTTCTTTAAGGGGGATTCGGTTTCCAACTCTTCGCTCGCTCGTCTTTTTGATGGTTGCTCGTCCTGAAGCAATGGATTGGTATTTTATTTTATGTAGGTCAGTTTATTAAAGTATATCAATACATCAAAGAACTTCTTTAGATGTACAATAAAACGGATACACCAGGGTGCTTACACAAATGCGCGCCAGCGATTCCATAACGAACTTCGCTATCGCTCGTATCGCGCCACAAACTTGTTTACTAAGAGCTCATAGTGCGGAACTCAGAGTTAGTATCCGATGTGTCCACCCAAATAAGTCTGTGGCGCGATACGAGCGATAGCGAAGTTCGTTAAGGAATCGCTGGCGCGCATTTGGCTAAGCACTCTGGGGGCAATGTGCCACGACATGTTAAGTGAATCCGGGCAATTTTGCTTGTCATATCTAGAGACATCGCGAGACTGGACATAAGTAGCGAAGTCAGGCAACGTCGCGCCACTTCACCCAACACCGCTGGCGACACGTGTCGCGGGACATTTGTCCCCCAGTGTATACGTATCAGCCAATACACTATACGTTAACATAACCCTAAATAATATAAACTAAATGTATATATGCCATGGCATGGCAACAACGCATTCGACTTCTGAAATAACTAAGGGGCGCTATTGTTACGTCACCAATCCTCACCCTATGAATAGCGACCCCAAGGTTAATCTTAGGGTCGTGCTCAAGGGATACAGGATTCACAGAGGTGTTTCCTTAAGGAATACAAGGAGAATTGTGATTTCGTAAGTTTAACTATTTGTTGCGCAACAGCGCATGCGAATTATATGATTAAGCAACAAATCGTATCTGCGAAAAAAAGGATACTATACATACAAGTCTAAAAAAAACACATATAAACATAAATAATATAGGTGGTACAAATATTATTACTAAACTACTTAGTATTTTTTTATGAATTATAAGAGACTTGTAATTTTTTTTAAAATTCGGATAGCGAACGAAAATATCCGTCACACGGAGTTTGTCGTCACTAACCACAAATATTGTATCAGTGGCATTTCTTGCGATGTGCGTCAATAGATTTTCAACTGAGTTAACTTATCATTGTCCTGGCGTGGCGCAATTGAGCGCACAGCGCACTGGTACACATGTCTTATACGCGCGTATCCTCCAGTAATATGCCATCTCATTGATTGACACAAAAACTTTTTGCGCTTGTTGACGAATTAATTAGGTATCAGAACTAATCGGATCGCCTTGAAAATTAACGCAAAAACTGACACTACACAGTAACGTCACAAGTGATTTGCCTTTTTTAGACAAAAAAAAAAGGTATTTTGTAATGTTTAGCGGCATTTCAAAAATAGTGCCTCACTCTCTCTGCGACGACCTTCTGACGATATGGCTTATCTTCTAAAGAAGTAGTTATAGCGTTTTTGAAAATATAAAACATTTAATAAATACAAACGTATTTTGTTTAAAAATAATATATTTAACTTATCCTCGTTGGGACACACACTTAGTTAGTTAGTTAGTTGGGCATTAGTTTTCCGCACTTAGCCTCATAAGTGGGCCATTGTGCGTAAATGGTCACTGTACCACTACAGCGATCATTCAAACCATTTTAGCTTGGTCCAGAAGGTAATTAGATTTTTGGGACGTTTGAGTGCAGCCTCCATCGAAGGAGGGTTGCCTATGAGCCGTGCCCTTGTATCACTCACGCTGCTGCATTGTGAGAGAATGTGAGTTGGGGTTTCTTCCTCCATCATGCAGCCCCTGCATAGGGGGCTGTCAGTGGCTCCTATTTTGTGTAGGTGTCTGTTTAGATTACAGTGTCCTGTTATTATGCTGGTGGCGTGTCGCAGATTTGTCCGACTTAAGCTCAGTAGTTTCTTTGATAGCTTGCTATCTGGCGTTTTTAGAGTTAGAACCGGCGGGACACACACTTGACCCGAGAAAATCACTTTCCCTCAAACTATCTGATTATAGTAGCATCCTACTAATCGCAGAACCTCCAGATAACAAAAAAAAAAGTTTAAAAATACGCACCTTATGATTAACTTTAGCTATATCACCATTCACCGATTGTGCCTTAGGCTTGGGATCTTTGGGCTCCGCTTTGTCCTCGACTGGGGGGGCCTTGCTCATCTCCGCATCAGCCTCTGGTTTTGGTGGCGTTATCGGTTTCTCCACTGCAGGCGCGACTTCTTTGGGTGGGCTGTCTTCCTCGGATGGGGGTGCTACAGGGGATAAAGGCTGAAAAAAAATGCATATATTTATTGATTTTCATTTACATGCTTGATTGTGTGTTAATCTCTCCATATGCTCATAGTCCTACAACTGATTACAGATTTCCCAAAAAACACAAAAAAAAATGCATTTACATTTGCAACCACTGAATAAATCTAATGTATCCTACATTAGATAGCAACACAATGATATATGATTATCAAAAAAAATTACAACAGTTCAATTAGAACACAATGTATCAGTAACACTCAATAAAACAACAATACAAAATGTATCAATATTATTTATTTTTTTAATTTATTTTATTTTATTTATTTTAGGACAGCCAACAAAGCATACACCTAACATTAAAACTGCTAATTTCAACAAAAAAAAAATTCACAGTGTTGCCATACTTAGAAGCTGCCATGGCATGTTGCAATTTATACAGTAAGTACAGTGAGATACAAATTAAAAGTCTAATCACAGAAATAAAATACCTTAGGAGCAACAGCTACAGTTTCCACAGGTTCCGGCGGAGCCTCATCGACAGTCATAGGCTCAGGTACCTCGGGAGTAGCCTGGACTGGCTTGAGAGGCTCACACTCGATTGCTGCAGGGGTCTCATCACTAGGACTTTGACTATCCTCTGTCTCTGCAGACTCCACATCAAGGCCACTGGGAGAGCTGCTGTCTTCTTTTAACAATTCCTCTAAAAGATAATTTTTATTAACTTTAAATGACTGGCCTGTTAGTTGAGTGGCCAGAGACCCTGATCACAAAACCATTGGTTGCGGATTCGAATCCTGTTGGGGGCAAATGTTTTGTGTGATGAACATGGACATTTGTACTCGAGTCATGGATGTTTATATACATATTCAAGTATGCATAGTATCCATAGTACAAGCATTTGGAACTAGGGAATTGGTGTGTCAGTCTGGAGAATTATTATTATTAATTTATCTGCAATCTTTTCATGACAATAATAACTTATTTTATTATTTTTACAAGTTAATTATTGTCTAGCTAGTGCTAAATGACTCCTACAGTCTGTTTTAATAGGAATTTCTTTACTTTTCGAGTAAGAAAAAGTACCATTTTGGTTGATGGCTGGCCTTATAGACATTAGTAGATAATGAACAATTACGAGGTTCCAGAACAACCATCATAACTGTTAGGAGAGTGTTGATACTCTAGGGATATATATTATATTAGGGTGTAAATATGAGAGTAGCATTAAGCAAAATTGTTGATCCAAGAATACTTCTTACTTTTTGACAAAGTATAACTTAACATCCTAAATTCGACTGGCCCGTTGGTCAAGTGGTCAGAGACCCTGGCCACGAAACCAAGGGTCGCGGGTTCGAATCCCGCTAGGGGCAAATATTTCTTGTGATGAACATGGATATTTGTACTCGAGTCATGGATGTTTATAAACGTATTTAAGTATGTCTATCCGTTTACCTAGTATCCATAGCACAAGCTTATATGCTTAGTTTGGGACTAGGGAATTGGTGTGCCAGTCTGAAGAATTTATTATTTATTAAATGAATCTTTCCAAAATAAGACTTATGTAAGTTGTTATATTTTGATACCTTTCATAGATAGGACAAATTGGTCATAAAAATTGTGTTTTCACAATGTAGATGGGGATATTTTACATAATAAGTATATGAAAAATCCAATTAGGAAGCAAAACAGAATTTTAGGAGACACATAGGTACATGACCCCATAGCCCAAACACATTTATTATGATATAATAGAAATTGTAAGTTTTTCTGTGGTGGCTTTCTGTCGATGGCATATGTCTGAAATCTTAAAAGCTATTCTCTGATCCTTTTTATTGTAATTTAAAGCTTATATACTTCCTTCTATAACCTTATAGTATAATATAAATAATATTATTATTAATAGAAAGCAAAGGTTATGACAATTTCAATGAGGTTAAACCATATTCTATTTTGTGTCAAATGTATCAATGTGCCAATCTTATTGTATATTAGGAGTATGATTTTTTTCTGGGTCATTCAAGCATCTCTTGATATAAATCTATAGGTAAAGACAAGATACTGAACAGTAAGTTTCATGACTTTTAAAACTGCACACAGCTTACCTTTAATTTTTTCCGCCTCCAAAGCAACTAAATTATCACAAACTTCTCTAGCATTCTCACTTAATTTCTCATCTTTGGCATTTTCATCACAGATTCCCGCCTTTTCCTCTTTACTTGTGTCCTGGAGCAGCGAGCTCTTCCCGCCCACTTCGGTATCCTCTATCGCCAACGGATCGACCTCATTCTCCGCACTAGGCTCTCCGGACGGCGATACAGCAGCACACGGCTGCTCCTTCAGAGATTCCACTAGTTTCACGCTTATATCGTTCATGTTTATTTACATATTTACGACTCACAAGCCACTACACAGTGTCACCACGCCGCACGTAGGTTCAATGACTCGAAAATGACCATCATAACCATAGCATAACATTTGGAACCGATATAGCATGAAGCCACCATCGGGCTCCGCATGTATTATACAATTGTGGAAAATTAACAAAACAAACAACTAGAATGTTTGGAATTTCTTTCCCAAATTGGGTAATATCACGATGCGCAAGCAACTGCAGCCGTGAACTCAAGGGTCATTATTGTGAGTTATGGGTTACTAGGAAAACATTAGGAGTATTTTTAAATATCACTATACTTTACACTGTTTCAAAATTAGCATAGCAATTCTAAATTACTGTCGTATTATTTTAATTATTTTGCAAAATAGAATGCTACCGTCGGAGGACGCAAATCGCACGCAAACTGTCAGGGTTACCAGTAATGAAATAAAAAAATCCACCAATCAATCTTCCATAACAAAATAATAGTAAATAAATATACGCATAACACAAGCTCAGTTATCTAAATAAAAAAAAATTACATAATTAATTGATTCTTTTATCAAATTCTACCTGAAATATAAATAGCAATATTGATTAGCTGGCAACAAAATATCAACATCCGATTCATTCACAAGAAATTAAATGTTTTGATTTTATTTTATTAGTCAATAGTCAGTTACGCCTGGTTATGCCCTTAATACTCATGAAAATACGAAATTATAAATGGAGCTCGATGTAGTAACTGCAAAGAAACCTAACGATATTTAAAATGGTTAAAAGATTATAATTTTGTACTCCCTTTTTTATAATTTAAAACTAGCGCCATTAACCCCGGAAATAACCCATTTGTGTGCTAGTGCTACTGCTAAACAGGTCTAATCGATTCTAAGAATCGATTTAAGAAATGTGTTTA
Organism: Glyphodes perspectalis; assembly: GCA_951394215.1. Lineage (NCBI taxonomy): Eukaryota > Metazoa > Arthropoda > Insecta > Lepidoptera > Crambidae > Glyphodes > Glyphodes perspectalis. The sequence goes on along the minus strand of OX596209.1, from coordinate 2,114,298 downwards.
TAGTACAGTAAGAAATATACTGTTACCAATCCTGGGTGCTTAGCCAAATGGGCGCTAGCGATTCGATAATGAAATTCGCTATCGCTCGTATCGCGCCACAAACTTGTTTACTAAGAACTCATAGTGCGGAACTCGGAATTAGTTCCCAATTTGTTCAACTAAATAAGTCTGTAAAATATTACACAAAATTTTATTTGAATTGTTTATTGCTCTGTACAATTTGAACATCCCTAATCTGTAATATTTGATTGCTACGCCATTTTTTTATATTCTTTTGACTATTGAAATAAATAATGCACAATTTAAGATCCAAATAAAAAAAGAAACACAAAAAAGCTAATTTTTATCCTATATTTCGTGTATCAATTTATCATTATTACTTTTTGAATTATATGTACCTATCTGATAAAAACAGTTTCTTTCAAAGGTGCGCTGTTAGAATAGTAAGCTACTGAACTTATTAGGAATTATTCAGTCAAGCCTCAAAATTTAAGTATTATATCGATAAAAAACAAAATCTGTTAAAAACAACTAAGGCTCAGACAATTTGACATAAACTCGTTTTCGAATGATCGATTATAATGTTTCTAGTTTACAGTACATCACTGGTTACGTCGGATGATGAAAGAAAAAGCAAATGGCTGACCACTGACTGAATCTACGTTCTAAAATTGCTAATAAAAAGAATCCGATGTAATTACATGAATTATGCGCTCTTTATGATTATGATTAGCGAAATAAGCCTCTAAAGAAAAGAAAGCACTGAAATATTACAATATTGGCAGCTGAATGCTAGCCAAATCTTTATAAACCGTAAATGAAAATTGCTCTATAACTTACACAATTCAGTATATTGCGAAAAGATATTATCGTGTTTGTGTCGGACTTACGCCCGTTTATTGTCTGGTAAGTCCTCAACATTGTTTTGCTTGTTTTTGTATGCTTATTTGGCGAAATATCGCAATGGTGATTTTATCTGCCAAACTAGTGTTTAAAATTTGCAAGTGTTTCTTTGCGATTATTTTTAGAAATTAACGCAGTGTTTCTCTCTAATCCGTTCATTAAACGCTTTGTTATTCACTTATTTATGTTTTATAATGAAGTATAAGTGTATTGTTAAATGCTATTGTAATTTTTGTGCCTTGAGTACAGTCGGCAAAATGAAAAAATCAATATCAATTTTTTTTTTAATTTGCATAAATTGTATTACTTTCTATCATAGTCATGCATGGTTTCTTCAAATTGAATGCCAATTGACCTTTCGAAATCTCATTTGACCTTAGTGGTTAGAGTTCAAGAATCAGCTGATTTCGAAAGTATTTTTTTTTGTGTCTTTGTCTTGTAGTTAGGTATAAAATTTTAAAATAAATGTCAATAGAATATTATTAACACAAGTAAGTAATAGTTACAATAAAAACATACATAAATTTATAAAAAAGCTGCTTTTGAACCAAGTATTGTATCTTATAGTCCAATGTTTAATTGTAAGTGATATTCTTTATCTATTCCACGGACTAGTAAAGAAAGAAGAACTCTACGCCACAAACTAGACGTTGAAGCTCCTCAGGTGCTCTTACTTGGCACGCAACTTACGACACACATTGACATAATAAGTGCTCCAAATGACAGATATCCGATATCTGGTATCCACAAGTATCTCACTCACACATGCATAAATGTGGCTTCACACTATAGTATGACAGAGTGGAGTCCTTCTTTTTTTTAATGGGCCATGATCTATTCAATAACACGGACTAGTAAAAAAAGTAGGACTCCACGCTATCTACCTATAAGTGTATAGGTATGCATGTGTCGTGAGATACATAACGATACCAGATATCGGATATCTGTCATTTGGATCACTTATTATGCCAATGTGCGACGTAAGTTGCGTGTCAAGGTGGAGCACCTGAGGAACTTCAATGTCTAGTTAGTGCGTGGAGTCCTTCTTTTATTACTATGTAGTCTGTGTTCAATAACCATTGTTTTGTATTTTATCTTAAAAATTTTGTACAAATAATTATGTCAAAACAAATTAACAAAATCTAGCATAAAAGATCTAATTTAAAACAACAAATAATTAAAAACTAACTAGTTAAACTTCATGTCACTTCCCTAGCTGGGTGGGCAAAGAGAACCAAATGCCATATATGGCACTATCCTTACACACCTCACTCGCCTCTTCAACATTCATGTTACTTTTCATACAAGCTCTACGGTTTTTATGACTAATAACATCACCTTCTGGTAATATACAACCAATCTGGTTGTGCTAGGTGAGCCTGGGCCTTCAAACTCTTAGCATAAAAATGGTGGTGGTAGAAAATAATTGATCTAAATCGAGTATTGAATGGACAGAGCTTTCTGGAACTATCACTTCTGGGCATTATTTTAATGTTTACGTAAAGTTAATGCTTAACAAGGTCATTTGTTGCCTACTATTTTCAATTACTGTATTTTGTGCAATTCAATTTTACCTAAAATTTTTTTTTCACATTTGAATTACTCTTAAGAGTGCAAAGTCCTCTATTGTATATTTGGTTTCAGTTAATGTAATGTGAAGAGGCGGCACCGGGCGGGCGCTCCGCCCTATCACCATGGAACGAAGCTATGAGAAGCGGCACAGCAAACATCACAAGGAGAAACATAAGAAACGCTTGCACAAGAAGTACAGGATCCACGGTGGTACTCATGAACAATCATATGCTACTGTCAACTCTGTCAAACCTCTAGTGGAGTACTCTGATGTTAGCTCCGAAGAGCTGTCGGCTCCGGAGGCGGGCGAGATCGAGAGCGAGGCGAGCTCCATCAGCCGGCACATCGCGGACGACCTCGGCCGCACGAGGAAGTCGCACCCCATACGCACGTTCGTCGACAACAAGACCATATCGGTCACGACCACCGGGTCCCGCCGAGGCGCCGACGAGTACATTCTCACGCATGATTCTTCTTCGGCAGCGTCGAGGAAGCGCCGCGGACTCGAATATGTAGACGAGCCGGAGTTCGACGATCAGAGATATAAGAAGAAGAAGGAGAAGCGTAAGAAGGATAAGAAGAAGAAGAAGAAGAAGTCGCGACACCACTCGCGGTCGGCGAGCCTGGAGAGCGTGTCGCCGGACGACAACGTGCCGACGGAGCCGCCGGCGCGCAGCCCGGCGCGCTACGACAAGGTGCCGGTGAGCGAGTGGGAGAAGGGCTCGTCGCCGCTGCGCAACGGCTCGTGCTCGCCCGTGTCGCCCAGCACGCCGCCGCCGCGCCGCGCCGCGCCGCTGCTGCGCGACCCCGACCTGCACCACGCCATGCCCTTCTCGCCGCCCCGAGACCGATCTCCGATCATTAGGTGAGTCATATTTAGAGTTATCCGAGGTGAATGATGCTAGATAAATATTGGGAATCCTGCTTTAGTTTAACACCATATTATTCAACTTCGATTATGAAAATCAGTCAAGATACCACAAACATCCTGGGATAATAGAAATACTTGTCACGTCAATATACATTGATGCTGGAGGAGTTTACTCTCTTAACTTCCATGTGTTGGTGTGCGGTGTTGTCTAATATCATTGTGGTTATCTGATTTGATAAAATTTATCACTCTTTGTATTTATGTCTCACTATCTTAGGGTTACGAAGGTCAGATCGGCAGTCGCTTCAATGTAATTACCAGACTCGCTAAATCCTGGATCGTGGTCTAAGCGGACCCCGTCTAAGCACGGGACATAACGCTAGGATGATGATGATGATGTATTTGAAACATTAGGTACTAAATGAAAACATTTTCCATAATATTTGATTTTACTTGATAATACAAAAAAACATAAGATGAATCCTTGGTGCAATTCATACACACAGATAATTAGTTGTTCCAAGTGTTGTAGTAGGCATCACAATTACGTTCAGTAATACATATCTACTTACTAATGTCACTGGTATATGATTAGTGATCCAATTTGTCCGTTATTATATAATGATTTGAATCTGAGGTTAGTTCTATGAGTTTTAGGTCATCAGAGGGTATTGACCCCTGATAAATGAGCCAGCTAACATACTTAATGGGTATAAGGAGTAGTCAACTATAATTTATAGTTATATATAGTATAATTTATAGTCTATAAATCTATTAACATTTTAAAGTACAATGTAATAAAAGATAATGTTTGACTATGCATAATGATGGATATGTTGCATTAGTGTTCTTTGGATTGCATCATGTCACATTTTTAAGCTATATAATAGTTATTATGATTATTATGATAGTAAATGTATCCTTTTGATTCTGAAAGTGTTATTCAAGTTATTATATTATCTTGAGTTATTTAACGAATTGTACAATTAAGCTTAGGTTTATTTTATCCATTGGAAACAATAGTTTGATTAGAAAATGAGTTATTCTATTCTTATTTCATGTGTTATGTTAAACCGGAATCTATGTGGGAAAAAAATCGCTTATTCTATTTATCATTAAAGCAAAATGTATGTAACAAACAAAACATATATTTATATTTTGTAAGCTGCTTACCCTGTCAGGGAAATTACATTTTAGCTAGTTAGTATAGAAGCTTTATATATTTTTAGGTAGAAAATAAATAGAGGTATTTAAGTATATGTAATTTATTTTTAATATTCTTGATTACACAAACCTGTAAAAAAACTAGTCTTTTGTATGCCTTCAAGTTAAGTATACTTAGCAAATGTAACATTATGATTGTAACTTTGATCCCTTTAAGTAATTTATTTAATTTTGTTTTATATACAAGCATTATAAAAAACCTTATCTTATCAATACTAGTGACCTAACAGTTACATTCTAGAAATGTCCTAAAATATTTTGGTTGTGACATAAGTAGGGTGTTCCTTAATGTTGTTTTTGTAAATTAGTAATTACCCATAACGAACGATTTCCTAGCTCCAAATTATGCAGCTAAGGTTGTTATTAGTGATGTTCCGGATATCCGTATCCGTTACTAATCTCGCGGATCTTTTACCTTATTAATTTCAATCGATTTTTTAAAGAAGTAGTGCCTTTACCCTTTCGGAAATAATTTCTGTCACAAAGGACATGTCCAAAAATGTATGGACCAAAAACCCAGAATCGACAGGAATGAAATGTATACCAGTGGATTGACATTGAAATATAATATAATGTTACCAAGGGGGCAACCCTGAAATCGTTATAGTACAGGAGCTAGGAGCAAAATAAAATAAGGAAAAAAATTCGTTTAAAACAATAATAAAATAAGTTTACGTCATGTTGTGGCTTAATATGACGTTGTTTTAATGTTGTATCACTTGTGATAATTATCATCAACACATTTCACAAGCAACAGCAACGTAATAACAACATCATATTAAATCACAACATAACACTTTGTTTTTTGTATATATTTTTTTCTTTTGGACCATAGATACTACAATCGTTACAGTACTGTGTGTATTATTGGTAATTCTGTGGCTAAAGATTGCAAATATAAAAATAATTGGTATAGTATAGGAGCTAAGAGCCATGTTGTGGGTGAGAATATCGTTGTTAAACATTTATTTTCATAATGTAAGTCTTATTGTAATAAGTTCTAATGATATTTTCTATAACAACAACGACATTCTAATCCACAATAACTTGTGTTACACATGAATGTACAAGCAAAAGAAATACTCTAACTTTTATACTTATTTTTGTTCTGATTTTTGCCCACCGTAAAAAAAAAAAGTAGCAACTGTGTATTTTTTTTATTTGCAATCCTTAGCTACAGAATTACCAATAATACACACAGTACTATAACGATTGTAGTATCTATGGGCCAAATAAAAATAAAAAAACATAAAAAAAAAGATTTTTTTACTTATTTTATTTTGCTCTTAGCTCCTATACTACAACGATTTCAGGGTTGCCGCTTTGGCAACATTATATTATATTTAAATGCCAATCCATTGGTACACAGTTCATTTCTGTCGATTCTGGGTCATTTTTTGGACATCATCTTTAGCACTTAGCACATTATGCATTATTTCAAATTACACTAGATAATTCCTTATTAGACATTATTGTATCTTTTGTGCCAAAATCATAAACAAACGTTATCTACTCGGCCCAATGTCACATAGACAAAACAAAAGTAATACCCGCGCAATGCAAGTCAAAACATGTCCTGTCGCAACCACGCGACCGTGACGTCATCTATAGTTTCAAGGTCTCGCGCGCCGACACCGATTAGGTGAGAAATAAAGATCCGTATCCGCGGATCTTGACACCAAATATCCGTATTCGGATCCGTATCCGCGGATATATATTTTTAACAATCCCGCACATCACTAGTTGTAATGTATTAATGGATAAATTGCCTAAATATGAATAATCATAATAAGGTTCATAAGAACCTCGCCGAATTGTGTACAAATTACCAAACTCATTGTGACATTCTCGGGGTCTATCTTGTGGGGGGGGGGGGGGGGCAATCTCATTAAAAAGAATGCGCTAACTGTGTTTCTTGTCTAGCAATTCGTTAAAGGCGGCTAATGGTATATGGGGTTTTGGGTATGTGATTGTGTAGGCGACG